>JAAAKQ030467794.1:0-24041 GCA_010016005.3 Zanna intricata | reverse complement strand
GCCTGACCGGGATTCGAACCCGGGACCTCCGGATGAAAAGCCGAGACGCTACCACTCGGCCACGGAGGCCGGCTAAACCTGATTGATGGTCAGTACCCTTATTAAAAGGAATTTTTGAATTCACTGCCGATCAGAAATCATAAATAGTTGTTAAATCAGTATCATTGCAAAGAACACTCTTTGAGTAACCACATTTATTGCAGAAGATTTCAGGGAGCTTTAGCAATTTATATCTTCATCCCTGGATTATAATATACAAAGAAATTTTGAAAATGTAAGTTTTATGTTCGACAAAGGAAGAAATTTTTAATAACCTGTAATAATTTTAAATCGGGAAAGAATCAGTGTGGTTAGTTATGTATCCCGATTCACAAATTCATTTTTATTTTATATTAAACCACTAAGCATAGGAATTTCTGGACGTATTCTATACATTCCAAACATCTTCTTTAAGTCTGTAACTAGAATAAATAGTCATAAATACACTTTAGGAGTACGATTATGAATAGAATATAAGGGCTTGGATAATAATCTGTATTAGAATGTATATTTTCACTAGTATTGCCATTTCTGAACGATAATGCGCTCTTTTGGTATTCTTCGTTAATAAATTCACATGAAACCTTTAAAATTCTAAAAATAAAAAAACCTTTTTTTTATATAAAAACGACCACAAAATTTAGTAAATATTTAATGTAAATTTGTAACATAATTTACGTAAATATAATTCGTGTAGAATAAAAAGGAAATACCGGTATTTAAAAAAAATTAAATATAGGAAAATCAGTGGTTTTTATCATAGTTACTAAGTAAAATTAATTATAACATTAATCTTTAGTTGTAATATAAAAATTTATATTCGATTTAATTTTTTTTTTTTAATAGTCTCCGGCATGTTTTTATAGACATACTTTAATAAGAAGAGGAGTGACCGGTAAAGAAATACTAGACCTTTGTTACGAATTGAATTCAATACTAAGTTATGCAAAACGTCAGCTACTGTGTTCGTGTAGTATATCATGAACTAGTTGACCACATTATACTTTGTTATTAATTCTTGAGAATACAGTGTCGTGGGTTTTCTTACTAAATATAAATAATAATAATAGTGCCCCAGACCAAACTCCACGTCCGTACAATTACATCTACGCACATGTCCGAGGCGAGCAATGACATTGTACTTCGGTACATTTACTTACGTCAAACAACGGGCAATGGTACTGCTCAAAAATTTGTGGATTATGGGATTGGCCATCCCGAGCTGTCCAAGTTGGTTGCGGTTGCACTTCTCGGTTTTGCTTTTTGCAAACGGCAAACGGTTTTGCAGAGGAGGTGAGAGTTATGACGGCGATCTGCTTTTCGTTGACACTGGGCGGTATGCGAACGGGAGTGCTCGTCCCTCCTCCTGGTGGTGGAAACCAGGTTGAGGATAGGCTGATGTGGGCTTGCGTAGCTCAGCGTGAGTCAGTCACTTTGGCTCTTGGCAGGGATTATACCATGGGTAAAGGTATCTGAACCCTTACTGGAACCTAGGGATGTCGGTATAGCGGGTCAGAAAATACTTAACTTCCCGGATCGAGTTAAATCTGTAGGAGGCGACTGAATGGAGGAACCCAGGCAGGAACAGTGATTAATGAGCATACCCAGCCACCTTTCCGCTCGCACTTTGTTACATATTGAATGCCGAAGGTTGACCATGAGAAGGAATGGTGAGGTTTTTCCTTCTCAAGTGCTGACATTCAGTAGACCTTCTTTGTCTGAGAAGGTGCGGGCTGGCACACATCGTTTGGATCAGCAATCTTTTATAACGCAGCCAATGCGTTATTTCAGATGCCAGCGTTTGGATACACTGTATCAGGTCGAAAGACAGCAAATCTGCGTGTGTGGTGGAGCAAATCATGAGAGGGAGCCGTGCAGGGGTCCTTTTGTTTGTATCAACTGCATCTACTTTCTACTCTTGCTCTATTTCTTGCAGTTATGACTGAAAGAATTACAGATAGTAGAATGAAAGCTTCTCTCCCAAAAGAACTAGTAAGAACAACCAAGATAACGCCACCAGTAGATGTTGTACGTAAGGATGCCGAAGAAACATCTGAAAAGGCCAAAAATACAAGCAGTCATAAAGTAAAGTGAAGTGAAGGAAGTGTGACAAGAATTCATGAGAAGTACGAGCCTAATCTAATGCAGTTTCAGCTCAAGATAGAGATTGCTCTGGATAGAGAAACTGTTGATCAGAAAGAAATGGAACCTCCAAAACATAGAGAACTCCAAAAAGAGAGGGCAAGCATTTCAGCCGCTCCAAAATTTCAGCGGGAAGTGGCATACAGTCTGGAACTGAATGCAATATTGCCCACTTCACTTGAGCCGTAGTCTTTCAATACCGGCCTTAAAGCAAACTCTCCACCACCATCGGTAATATAGAAAATAGAAGATTCCTTCTCCCCAGGTTTCAAAAACACTGTCTTCAGAGATAGAGGTTTTAAAGAAGATGGCAAAAAGAAAGAAAAGATCTTAAAAAAGATGATCAAAGAGTAAACCTAGCGAAATGTAGAGTAATAGAAATTTTTTTTTTTTGAGTTATTGCCAGCCAAAAATAAACTCCAATAAATTAAAATTAAACAGATTTTTTTTTTTTTTACTGATAAAAATTAACTTCTTAGTGAGGAAAAGAACTGTTATATAAAACCCTTTTTTTCTAATTTTAATTCCATACCAATATATTTTCAACCAATTTAACTATACAATATTATTCGAAATAGAGATATCACTAAGCCTTTATTTGTATTCTTTGTTTTCAACTATTTTTTCAACTAAGATTCATAAATTAAAAGACGTAATTTTACAAAAATTAATTTTCTGTGCTAATGTCATCGAAAGTGTAGTTAAAACCTACTTTTTTAAGTCGTTTTTTTGTACTTACGTATTGAATGAAATTAAAGAATCAAAAGTATAATATTAAATTCTGGAATAAAAAAAAAAACAAAATAAAACTGAAGAATGTAATGAAAAATTCAGCTGTTCTATTTTGACTCTTTTTTAAACTAATTCGATATTGCGACGGTGTGAGAACAAAAAAATTCAAAACTTCAACCAATTTACTGCTTATTTTGGGTTCCATAAATTACTGAAGGGCATCTTTTTATTAGAAGAGCTGAAATCTGGGCGAAATCTTTCATTAGCTCTAACTCAAAAACAAAGCATTTCGAGACCTATTTTTATACGTACTTTTTTCATTATTTCTACAAGTCGAACATATCCTGAAAATTTTTTCGTTCCTTCGTGGGACACCTGTGTGCGTGTATATATATATATATATATATATATATATACAGTGTGTCCCATAAGTTTTAAGACTGTGGCTATAAAAGATGCAAAAAAATTACAAACATTTTTTCAACAATGTTTTTATGCAAAATAGTCTCCATTAGAAGTAATACACATGTTGGCAGCATCTTTTATGCCTTTAAAAACTCCTCTTTTGAAATAGTGTTTAAGTTGTCACGGCTTCTTGTATTTTGTCTATCGACGCAAAATGGTCCTCTTTCAAGTCCCATCGTTAATTTGAGGAACAGGAAGTTGTCATGGGGACTCAAATCAGCCGAGTACGATAGGTGGCTGAGCACAGGAATAATTTTTTTGGCCAAAAATTGAGTGTTAATCGCCGCGGTACACGCTGGTGCGTTATCGTACAAGAGGGAAAAATAACGATCTCTCCAAAACTCGAGTCTAACTCGCGCAATTATTTTTTAAAGGCGATCCAGCACTTGCTGGTAGAATGAAGCATTCATAATAGTGTCTTAAAGAACAAATTCTTTGTAGATGATGCCTTTGAGTAAAGAAAAAGACCAACATTGTCTTAATTTTGTATTTTTGAAAACGCAATGTTTTTGGTTGCGGCGAATTTTCACCGACCCACTCAGAACTACCGAAAAATAGTAGCACGAGACATATCAGATCAACCATAATCCAATTTTAACATTTCGGACGTTTCTGTCGCACTTTTACCGGCTTTAAAGCAAAATTTAAACGCAACACGTTGTTCGTTATTTTTATTTATCGTGAAATTATGACCGCGACCACGCCAACTGCTACTGACTAGCTGCATGTGATCCGATGGATTTGAAACTTCGTATGGGGGAAGAGGAAGGTTGTATTATCTAGTTCCTAAAATTTCATGAAGATATTACCGATTTTATAGCCACAATCTTAAAACTTATGGGACATACTAAGTGCGCGCGCGTGTGTGTGTGTGTGTATGTGTGTGCGGGAATATATCACTTCTCATAAAAGTATAAAAAAAAAATTAAAAATCGATGATAGTAAACAGGAAATTCTGAAATTACGCCTTATATACTTTTACCACTCATGTTATTCAATATCGCCGGCCTCCGTGGCTCGAGTGGTAGCGTCTCAGCCTTTCATCCGGAGGCCTCGGGTTCGAATCCCTCGGTCAGGCATGGCATTTTTCATACACGCTCAGGCATGGCATGCCGGTCAGGCATGGCATTCATTCATCTCATCCTCTGAAGACGATGAGATGAGACCATCTTAACGATGGTTCTGAAGGTTAAAAGAAAAAAAAATGTTATTCAATGTTGTAAAACAACATTATAACAGTAATGTTATTATAGTAATTATGTTATTATAGTATTATTGTAGTAATTATAACAGCAATGTTGTAAAACAGTAAAAATAACATTACAACGATGTTGATGTGTGTTGATAATAAACAAGTAAGCTTCACTCTTGACGAAACTTCCCCCAGATAAGATCAATGAAAGATTTTAAATGGGAAATGCTCGATCATGTAGATGATTAATATCAAATGATAAAAAAAATAATGTCATATTATTATTTTTTTTATCATTATTTATTATTTTATTGCAACAGAAAAATGATACAATAGCCTGAAATTATTTTAATATTTGAAATATTTTCATGTAAACTTCAATGAAATAGTAATAGAAATATTTGTGGTAAAATCTTTTGCACGTTCCCAAATTCAGTTAAGACCACTAATGCTTACTTAACGTCGTCTCATATTACTACTTATTTAAAATAAAATTGTATTACTATCTTTTTTTTAAATAACATGAACTCAAAAAATTAATTACGGCGCATAAAAAAACCGCAACAGAAAATTAAAAATAATACTGTATAATTCTTTAAATTTTGACTGGATGTCGGCGCCAAAAGGAAGGTTAGTATGCAAATAATTGCGTTCAATTTGACAACTAAAACAAAATTTTTTACGGGGGCGTTTTTAAGTGCCTTTTATTTTAAACAAATTTTTCAAGTAAATTGAAAGGTAAAACTGCTTTATCAGTTTTAAATAGCCATTTTAATAGAAACAGGAAAAGACGACAAATAGTTCAAATCTATTCAGGACATCTGAACTTAAATCTTCGCTTAAATTTATCTGGCTTGTAACATCGTTTCCGTTTTGCAACTTTCTACATCAACTACTTATGTAATAATAAATTTAAAAACACTTTAATGTAATAATTCAATTAAAAAAAAAATAAATAAAAATAAAAAACCGCTGGTTTGCAATATAAATCAACATGAAAAGAAGATAAAATATATTTTATTGTAAAATAATGCTAGTAAGTTTCATTCCGGAGAATAACTATCGGCATAGTCAAGATTCTTTACTGGCCAATGTCATACGTAATAAATTTAAAAAGGGATATAAAAGCAAAACTTACGTCACGTAAGAAACAAATCTGCTGTGAAATGAGTTAAGCGAAGAGAAAAACTGAGGTGGTGGTGGTTTAAAGAAATACGTGCGCACCTTCGTAAATTCAAGTACCGAGAGTACGCAGTTTATTACTGTTGAAGTAATATACGTTGAACTATATGACGCGCACCGCCCACAAGCCCGTGCCATCTTAACGACCTTGCAAGGTCCACACCTCTCTTCCATTCGGTATCGTCCCTCTTCGACAAGCTCCCCTTTTTGCGCTAATGGAACAGAAAATAAGCACTTTATCTGAACGGACCGCATAGCCTACAGCACCAAGCTTAGCCATAAAAGCAGCCATTCATAGCTTCCGCTATCATACCGTTCTTTTGTTTTCATCTTCTTTTATTTATTACGTTTTACTTCAGGTTTTATTCAAAGCACGTCAAAATCACAACCCTTTTTAAAGCTACATTCACTATCGCCTGCAGGTCTACAAAATAATGCGGTGCATTCATCAGACCGTTTGGAATAACACATGAATGCAAAACACTGTAACACACACTTTTAAAGAGCTTGTGTTACTTGCTCTGAGATAAGGGCTCATTTCAGGCACAAAATTACTGGGAACAAATAATAGTTAAAACTAATGTAAATTTTACAAACTTAAAATACGCAAGCACTCGCGTATTTTGTGCACGTATACACACGTTGTGTAAGCAACAGAGTTTATAAGTATTATTTTCAGGTATCCTGTAAAACTGTGATTTACAGGGAGCCAAGTTGGTTTCAAAAAATAAAATTTTCTTCGTGATACACAGGACATTATTAAACGGTACGCGCTAAATTAAAACAAACCGAAGATTAACTGGAATTTATTAAAAGGAAAAGTAGTAATGAAGGTATGAGTATGATAAAAATATATTGATAATTTATGCAGATATATTCGTATATTAGTAAAATCCACGCAAAATAAAAATCACATAAAGAAAAAAAATTAGCATTAAATAAATTAGCATAGTAAGTAACAAGCTAAGAATAGTTTATAAATATTGAAATAGTCCAAAAGAAAAGTGAAAAATTAAATTTAATAGTAAGAAATATAATGAATCACTGGATGGTCTAAAAAACTAATTACTTGCATAAGCAAGTAAAATTGTTAGTTAATCAGTACTGCGTAAAAAAATTTGCTGTCAATCTGTGATTAATCACGATTAGATGAACGTTATTTAAAGAAATATAAACTGATTTTTATTCTTTTAGTTTTAATATCTTTAAAGATATGTTAAACAATTTATTAACTGATGATAGCAATGAAACCGTCAAAAGTTCTTTCAGTTTAGGGAGAAATCATAATCTTAGCGGTTTCAACATAATGAGAAAAAATTTATTTTTCAAAACCTATAATTTAAAACTTTCTGATATACAACTATTACGTTTACAGTAACAATTAGTAGTAAGTTTAAGCTCTGATAATTAAAGAAAAAAAAAAAGTAAAATTTAAAACGAAGTATATTTGAATCGGGAATTGTAACATAAAATCAGAAAAAATAACAATAAGAATTCTGTTAGTAGCCTATATATGAATAGAGGAATATATGTAATAGATAGTATTAAAATAATACGGTACATATGCTACAGAATAAATATAATAAGGAAGCAGAGAAATGAAAAGAATCAACTACGTCGGGGGAATGAATGAATACACTATGAAGTTTAAAGTGAAGAAGTGCAGGACAAGAGAGAGGATAATTTCTGACTAGTCCCTTTTATATTCATCCTTATTTTCTAACCAGAGACAGACGACAGCTGTCATGCTGATTCAAATATCAAACAAGCAGCTACTTTATTATACTACTGTGTAAAAAAAAGTCATCAAACATCGTTCTTCAAATAATTGAATATTTAGTTTTTCAACAATAAAACTTACAGACTGCTGCAATAAATAATTAATTACGTTTTATTAATTAATAATAAAGGTATAGTGAAGAAATATTATCCTAAATTTTAAAAATAAGTAGTAAATATGCGAATTTAATGACGCAGAACATCAACACTAGAGAGAAAAGAAACGTCATCGGCAATCATGCAAACACCCTTAGGTCGGTTAAATACAAGACATCGATTCGGACTATTAAAATCAACCTATTTTTTATCACGTGAACAGTCTGGAAATACTTTTAACCCATTACTTTCGAATGGTATCCGATCATGACTTTTTACATTTTTCACTACTTTTAATTTCAAAACTCAAAACTTACATCATGTTCTGAAAAACTAGTTTTGTTTTAAAAGAAAAAAGCACAATTAAATTCAGAAAAAGAATTACTAAATTGTTTTCGTTGCCGACCCGTAAAAGAGTAATAAAATATTAAACATAATAAATTTAGTGGCTATGTTGTAACAACAACAAGGTTTGTAGCATGGAAATTGTATTTGCCGGGTTATAAATTTAAAATTTTATAGTGAGGATGAAGGTATAGAATAAATAAATAGCTACTTCATTTTCTGTACTTTTTATAGATAGTATACTTCAAAAGCCATAGAATGAAAGTTAGACACCGTTAGAGAAGTCTTTAGCTGTATCGGTTCAAAGAATTACGGGAAGGATAATCATCCTTTGAATTACATTGCAATCAGGAACATTTCTCAATTTCCTTGAAAAATTGTTTCAAAAGTGCGATTGAAACAATGTATACATGTTTAAATAAGTACATGCTAACCAGTCAGGGCTCGCTTGGCTCACCCTTCCCGTCTCCAGAAAGCTCCGCTCCCATGACTTCCGTTGTGATTATTAATCTCATGGTTGGGAAATTAATACTGATACATAACAATTAAAGTATACAAAATTACAAATAATTGAGAAAGAAATTAAATCGCTGAAGTATACAGAATTTGACGAAGAAAAGTTCATAACTTCGCTCCCAAGGGGGCTAGGGCCTCGATCAATACTTAAAACCTTCCTTGATAACACGAATGTATCCTGAAAATTTGAAAGCAGTCGGTCGGATGGTTCTAACAAGATGCTGTTGCAAACCCGTTGGAGAAAACAAACAATGTATTTTATTTAAAAATACATAATATGAAACGACAAAAGAACCAATTTATAAATAAATTGTTTTCAATAACTTATTTCATAATGTTTCTTCACTAGAATGAAATTTCAGTAAATGAAATATGTCAAATTTGTAAACGTTTAATTTTTGAAAGTGGTTTGGTTTTTCATTTCACAAGTTTATAGTTTAAAATAATTTTCACCGCCGACTATCACGCTCAAAAATATAGCAAATAAATTTCATTTACATTAAGAAATGTTTTCAGTTGCAAGGATGATAAGATTATTATCATAAACTGTAAATAAACAAGTGATTTTTGAATTTGCAAAAAATTATTCATATCCCTGTTACATTGTCGCGACGTACTACCCACTCTTTCACCGACCTCTCGGTGATTCGTTTTTAATTCGGAGACTGGCCAGATAAAACACACACACACACACACACACACACACACTCTCTCTCTCTCTCTCTCTCTCTCTCTCTCTTACTCATTGCTACAACGAAGATTGACTATGACTAAGAATGTGCGTTAAAAATAGCAATCTTTGCTTTCCGGTATGATGCTTTTATAACTACCACCCACTCAGCGTTGTTTAGAATCTCGTCTCACTTTCCTTAATCTAAAATATCGTTTATATCCATTTCACTAACAGTAATGTATAATGCGTTTGATTACACTATAAGTTATGCGATCGGAACAGAAATGTTCTCATAAAGCCAACATTAAAAGAATTTGTCTGCTCAAATAACAAATATTACATTGGCGGATAAAAACAGATAATATATTACACATATATCTTCTAAAAATAACCAACATCAGATCTTTAACAATAATATGTGTGGGTTGTATAATACAATTCCTTTATTGAGATAAACAGTAAGAAACGATATTTTGGTAATATACTGGCACTAACAAGGTACAAAGTAATTCATCGTATATTTAAAAGTGAAAGGGTACATATTACAGTCATTAGTTCGAAAGGGTTATGCGATTACCGCTTCCTTCAATCGCAATAAAAAGCTTCTGCAGGTCTAAATGAGTGTACTAAGGTAGATATTACACAGAAAAGATAACTCCTTTATATTTTTAGAACATTTTCCTCACAGACATTATTTGTAGAATAAATTTTTGTAGGCATTTTTAAATTTTTGGAAAAAAATTGTAAATCAAATTCATTTTTTTTTTTTTTTTAGAAAAAATACAGAATTAACTTTTTTAAAAAAATGTGATCATAAAATAGTAAGAATATTTTCATAAATACTAGTTCATATTTCTCGTATAAATAATGTTTTTCAAATTATTTTACGAATGGTGACAAATTCTAAAATTCAGTGGGTAAGGACAGAGGTTAGCGGACAGCTATAACTTTTACTTTTCCTATTTTAAACTCATGACTACTAGATTTTTGAACCCTAAACTTCGTTCATTTTGTACGGAAATTAAAAAATTTAACTTTACAATGAATGTGAATCAATAAAATTAATATAATAAAAAAAAAGCTAAAAAACTTTAAAAAAATTACTTAAATAATTTTAAATAAAAAGCGAAGCTAATGGTTATTGAAATAAAATGTAAAGCAAAAATCCACAAAACATTACACAGATCTAAAAATTGATAATCATTTTTATTTTTAAACAATCATCATCAGCAGAATATTAGATTTTAAAAACTGCGAAATTTTATGTGAGCATTCTTTCGTTTTCCATTTTACTTCAATAATCATTTAGTTCACCGCGTGACATTTACTTTATCACATATTCTCCCCTCGTCAAGACGGTCCTACAACTCACGGCTGCATGGACTATCATGCCCTCGGCAGTGCAGTCCCCGTCCCGCCTACAGCAATAACAAATCTAGACTGCCCTCGTCTGGATGTCGCTATACCTTCACTGCAGCATGGGACCCGTGCCCTCGGTAGGGCAGTAACCATCCAGCCGATAGAAAAACTTTCGTTCTCAAATTACAAGTGTTAAAACAGACTAATCTAACCGTGGCTCATTGCCAATACACCTACCTGCGGTCAATCAACTGCCCTGGCGGGCAAATCGTTTAGCACAGCTATACTTCTAATTTAATAAATTAAGAAAATAAGATTAAAGATAAAACCAGTGTTGTCAAACGAAATTAATTAAGGAAACTTAAGCCACGAACAAAATTATAATTTTATTCCATCAGAAAAATATATATAAAACCTTTTCCATTGGTATCGGCTAATAGTAGGCGCTCTTCCGACAGAAGGATGCTAGCTGCCATTTTGAAACGAAGATTTCATAGAAAATCTTTTATATGTGTGTGTGTGCGTGTGTGTGTGTGTGTGCGTGTGTGTGTGTGTGCGGTCAGAGCTCGCTTCGCTCGCTCGACCGTCTAGCCAGGCGGCACCGCCTACCCCTTATTGTTCGCTATTCTCATGGTTGTGAGAATAATACCGATAAATAACGATTGAAGTATTCAGGCAAATGAAGAGTTGTTGCGGCAATTTGATGATAAAAGAAGCATCTGGAAAAATATGTAAAAAGAAGAAACGGACGTATTAAGGCATCCTGGAATAGTCACTTTGATATTGGAGGGACAGCTATATGGGAAAAACTGTGTAGGCAGGCAACATTTGGAATATGTAAAACAAATTGTTAGGTATAAAGGCTGTAGGGGTATACCGAAATGAAATGATTGGTACTGGATAGGGAATCTTGGAGAGCTGCATCAAACCATTCAAATGACTAAAGACAAAAAATATATATATATATACAGAAATATATACAGTTATTTTGTGTAAAAATATTACTTTAATTTACGGTTAAAAGCTCTTTTGTTGCATTCTTGATTCAAATTTCTTGTAAACTGATAAATCAGAATAGATTATCAAAGTAAATGGAGTACTGAGAATTAGTCACAGCTTATCAGTAATTTACAAATTTACAATATCAGACAAAGGATACTGGAATAAAAGCAGCCCATGATGTAGTAGTAATTAAATTCTATACAATCAATCTTACAGTATTCAGGAATAAAAATATAATTCTCTAGGTCAGTTGGTCCTAGTGCTTATGGTCAAAATTTAATTCCGTGCGCTGTTCGATAAAAAAAAAGTCATCGTGTATCCATGGTCCGATTGAGAACCGTTCAGTAACCAAGAGGAGGAGGTATAAAAAAAATTTGTTTACAAAAGTAAAGTATTAAAGATAGGGAAAAAGACGAATCAAAACATTACAAAAAATCATGGGCGTCATGATAATTTTCCAAGTATAAAAAAAATGGTAGTCGTATTTTGTTTTTTGATGAACACTCTTTTAAAAATGTGTTCGTTTATATGTTACCGTTCTTGGAAAAAATAAATTTACCTTTTCAATCCTTTTTAAATGTACGGAAAAATATTTTGTTCATAACTAAAATTCATAATATGTAATTTGTCACAATACGCAGAAATTGTAAATGATTCTTGTTAAAACGTAACCTGGTTCTTTTTTTAAGTATCGACAGTCAATTAATAAAATAACTACTTTACAGAAAGGAAAATTTAAATAAGGAAAACATTTTTTAATAAACATCTGTTATTTTTATACCTCTTCTTCTTGTTACTGAATGCTTCTGAATCGCACCATGGATGCACCAAGTACATCAACATATGATATTATTTTTCTCGAACAGCGCACGGAATAAAATTTTGACCATAAGCACTAGTACTAACTAATCTAAAAAATTTAACTTTTAATTCCAAATACTATAAGTTTGATCGAATAGAATTTAATTATTACTACATCATGCACTGCTTTTATTTTAGTATCCTTTTATGGCATTGTACAATTTTGTAAATTACTGATAAAGGCAGTGAGTGATTCACAGTACGCCATATTGTTATGCAAGCTATATCGTGTGTTGTTATACGTTGATAT
This sequence comes from Zanna intricata, assembly GCA_010016005.3. Lineage (NCBI taxonomy): Eukaryota > Metazoa > Arthropoda > Insecta > Hemiptera > Fulgoridae > Zanna > Zanna intricata. The sequence continues at coordinate 11,408 of JAAAKQ030467794.1, read as the reverse complement.
TCAAAGAGATAATACGTTTGAATATCCATTGCTGTGATGGGCCTTTTATGTAATTAAAATTGGTTTTCTTCGGTCATAAAAAATCTGTTTCTTCTTATACAAGTAGTATCTATCCATTTTTATACCACAAAGTGGAATTACCTCGTCTTTAAAATGGGTGTCCTAAAAAATACACATATATGTACGTACGCGCGCGCGCGCGCGTGTGTATGTGTCACACACTTACATATTTCAAAGAAGCCAGACACTATTATGCTAATGTGATTTGACAGTTGTTTCCTTCTTTCTATAGTATAAAACTTTGATGAAAGAACATTTTGATCCCTCACCCCATCCTTTTGCTTTTGTTACGATTTATAAATCACATGTTTTCTAAAGCAGTTGAATAATTTTTTTATCTTTACATTGGAAAACCTTTCAACTCCCCTTCGGCCTTGAAATTCAACCCCAGTATCGTGTTTATCTTACTAGTAGATTAATCTTTCATATGCTTACTTTAAATTAATTGTGAACCAGCGGTTCTGTGGGGGATTTGAAATTTTATTTGCGGTATATTTAATGTAAATTATTTACTTTCATATTTTTGATTTTTACTTTAAACTGAAGATAGTATACAGACTTATATGTTCAACAAATGCAGGCAGAAATAAGTATTTTACAGAGGCTTTTTTGAAATTTTTATAACGAAAAAGCATCTAAAAAGAAAGTAATTTTTAATATGATAAATTTTACTAATTGAATTTTTCCCATTTATGAAGAAAAGCATTTTTCTCTATCCTCAATCGTTTCATCTCTATTCTTTAAACGAAAAAGTAAAGCAAGGTTCTCTTTTTTTACCGGCTATGGTTTTTTGTGTTTTTATATAAGCGCAATGTTCTAAGTTTATTAGACCTCCTAAAAAAAAGATATGAAAAAATGTCATAAAATCACTCTTTGGATTTATTTTATAAAAGTAAATAGATTTATCCAGAGAAGTTATTTATATAAAGTTTTCCCTACGTGAAACTAAATTCACAGTTTTCCTATCTCAGTTTCAGGTGATTATTTCAGATATCGAGTTAATTCTATAAGCATTAAATCGACGATTCAATACAATACTCTTTTTCTTCCTTGAATATCCTTTGAAACAATATTACGGGATAACTTAAACGAAGTTTATAACACCTAAAGAGCAGAAAAGTGCTATTAGAACTCCTATTAGTTGAAGTATTTAATTATTCTGATCGTGAGTACGATTTCTACATGAAAAGTACGAGACTGCAAGTAACTTAAGCGTTAGTCAACCGAAAGAAATACTAAATCAGGTTCTGAATTTACGGCTTAAATAGACAAATAACGAGTTTTCGATTTGTAGCATTTGGCTTAAGCAACTTATCCTACCAAATAACATTTAAAGCTAACTATCATTTACTAAACTATCTAATGAATGATCCGTATCAGTTGTTAGAGTTTATAACTGTACTATTCTATTTCCAATGAAAATACTTAATATTCTGAAATATTTTGATTCGTAAGATGTGGTACGCAGGCTAAATAAAATTAGTTGCTGATTGATTCGTTTTAATATAGAAAGGAAGTTAATTTATTAAAGTGTAAATCGTAAATAAATAAAAATTTGTTCTATTGAGCTACAGGACCGCTGGTTAACGTTTAATTTAAAGCAAACGTATGAAAGATAGATCTAATAGCGAGATAAACACGATACTGGGGTTGAATTTCAAGGCCGAAAGGGAATTGAAAGGTTTTCCAATGTAAAGATAAAAAAATTATTCAACTACTTTAGAAAGCATGTGATTTATAAGTCGTAAAAAAGGCAGAAGGATGAGGGAGAGAGACAAAAATGTTCTTTCATCAAAGTTTTATACTATAGTAAGAAGGAAACAACTGTCCATTGCTATTTTAAACTTATTCAAATTAACCATCAACCTTTAAACTAAATAATTCATAACTCTCAATTTATATTCTTTTCCATATTTTTAACAGTGGTCTTTAATTTAGCTATTAACTTTTAATAAGTACAAAAAATTATTAGTTTATACAATAAAAATCGAAATGATATTTTATAAATTTCTTTGCAATAAAACATTTTATCTGAGTTTTTAATTAGCACAATACTTTAAAATCATGAAAGTATATTAGATTTTCAAAAATAATGATCTTCTATAAGTGTGTGTGTTCATCTGAATAGGTTTTAGAACAGTTAACTAACTTTTAATTTAATAAATATAGAACGCTGAGATTTTATAAATGTTACTGGTGAAATTAACTAATTTTTGATATGTGGATAAATTCACCACTCATTCGTAAATGTCTATTTGCTAAACATATTTGGTATAAAAAAAAAATTAATTTTAAACATCACTTTTAGAGAAGAAAAAGTGCAAAGTAAAGCTCTTTTAATCATATATAAATGGTAACAAATAAATAATTAGAATATATTTACTTCAATTTCTGTTAGGATGTCATTTTTTCCAGCTTTTTTTTTTTTTTTTTAACTAAATGTTTCCTATTTGTACTCAGTGGTACATTTTATATCAAAATGTTTTATCCCGACTTTCCGGCAGATCCTAAACTTAATAAAAATCCAGTTTATCATTGCACATAATTAAATAAAGGAGTGCACTAAGGGGCATCTAAGGTCGGTCTTCTTGGTGGTAGCGTCTCGGCCTTTCATCTGAAGGTCCCGGGTTCAAATCCCGGTCAGGCATGACATTTTGCAAACACGCCAATTCATTCATCTCATCCTCTGAAAATATAACTTAATGGTGGTTCCGGAGGTTAAAAAAAGAAAATGCATTTATAATTGAACTTTATATTTTACAAACCCATAGCATACAAAATAATATTATTTGAAATACTTGAAAACTATTCTCAAAGTGAAGTAGTCTGCCTTAAAAATGTATAAATAATAAATATTCATGTTCGTAACTATGAACTTCAGATATTACTTTAAAATGCTCTTGACAAAAAAAAAAACGAAAAATTCTTAATGTAAATCTACTGTAGTCATGTCAGATCTTTTGAAGAAGCGGTTATCCTATTAAATAACGTATTTGAAAATCAACGATTTTATAAACAGTTATAAGTTTTGAATAAACCATCATTATTGAAGATAGCCCTTGTAGTGGCATCCAAGTATGTTGAAAATGATGAAAAAGAGTTATTGAGGTTCTGGAAGCGTTATTGAAGATTAAAGTAATGATTTTCTGAAACGCTCCACAAGAAAATCTGCTCAAGAATTCTATGTGCGCAAAATATCAATACACAATGTCTTCAAAAGAAGGGTCATTATCCTCATAAAATTCTTCCGGTCTAAGAATTTTAGAAAGGCGGTTTTATTGGGAAATTGAATATTGTAAGAAAATATAATGAGAATTGAAGAAACTTCGAACTTTTACTACGTATTTTTTCTGATAAAGCAATTCTTAGCTTAAAGTTAATATGCATAACTTTTAGCATTGGACACATATCTTTAATAAATCCTAATAACATTTCCTATAAAACAGCCCATAATACACGTCTTACGAATACTACTGTGACTGAAAAATAGAGATTCATCTTTAAGAAAAATATTTCAGAACATAAAGTATTTTCATTGGCACTAGAATACGTTCTATTATGAACTCTAACGACAACTGATATGGATTATTCGTTAGATAGTTTAGTAAATGATACTTAACTATAAATGTTGCCAACCGGGCTGGTCTAGTGGTTAACATGACATCCCAAATCAGCTGATTTCGAAGTCGAGAGTTCTAAGGTTCAAATCCTAATAAAGGCAGTTACTTTTATACGGATTTGACTACAAGATCGTGGATACTGTTGTTCTTTGGTGGTTGGGTTTTAATTAACCACACTTCTCAGGAGTTGTCGACTTGTAAAAGACTACACTTCATTCACATTCATACGTATCATCCTCAATCATCCTCTGAAGTAATATCTTACGGTAGTTCCGGAGGCTAAACAGAAAAAGAAAGAGAGAGCTATAAATTTTACTTGGTAGGATAAGTTGCTTAAGCCAAATGCTTCAGGTTGAAAACTCTTATTTGCGTATTTAAGCCGTATATTCAGAACCTGAATTTGTATTTCTTTCGGTTGACTAACGCTTAAGTTACAGTACTTGTACTTTGCATGTAGAAATCGAAATCGTAGCTGTGAAACAGTTAGCTTTAATTTAAAATTAATCAAAATGTTATACAAATAATACCAACAGTTATTCATATGGTAGTGTATATAAGTCTAACCATCTCGAACACTTTGGTTAAAACAAGATTGAGGCATTTTCCACAAATGAACAGACAGGGGAAAATTAATAGGTTTATAATTCAAATATTCAGACTTCTTTTTAGTTGACTATTTTTTAAGGTCGTTTCGAAACTAAGATTTTAAAAAGCAAGTCGCATAATGTGAAGAAACCGCAACATTGTACCATATAAGTGAAGAGCTTAATCTAAAGGGAAACAGTTTACAATGATGTAATATTCCTGTTATACATATGCATGCTCTCAAGCTGTAGAAAGAAAACATTATTTAATGTTTTTTTTTTTTTTTTTTTTTATATTGAGTATATTATTTATGTACTTATTCTAGTTTCAAATCAAAATTAAATAACAACATAAATCAGATGTTTCGGTTTTATTCCATTTTCAAAACTCACTGTACTCTTTTTCAGGACAGTGAGTTTTGAAAGCTGAATATATCCGAAATGCGTCAACATGGGTTTAGTTATGATTTGAAACTAGAAAAAGTAGATAATTGCACTAAGTATACAAAAAAATATGATAATCTTGGCAGAAAATATATATGTTTTAATAATAACTCTTTTATGCTGTATACAAAAAGCATCAGATAAATTTTAATTAATATTAGTAGATATAAAACTGTAATAAATGAAATGTAAAATTAAAGGGTAAAATCAACTTTTTAATTTAAACATTCTTACTTTACAATTGCCTATATCAATACTTAAAAAAAAAAATTAAATAAATAATTAAAAATAATAATTTATTTAAAAAATATTCTTACAAAGAAAGTATTTTAGCACATTTTGTCTTTAAAACCAGATATAAAACCTTTTACTGACCAAATATAAAAACTAGGATATTACGTCGGTCACTGTTTTCTGTACAGGAAAGATAGCAGCAACTAATCTTCACAATCTTCCTTTATTAAATAAAACTATTACATTAAGTATAGGGTGTACATTTATTATTTTCAGAGAGCCCGAAAAGATCGAGCAACGATAAATTATTCCTAAAATCAAACATTTATATGATGTAAAATTTCATCTTTTTACTTAGTCGGTTGAAGATTAACTAACGCGCGCGCGCATATATATATATATATATATATATATATATATATATAGATATACGTATATGTGTGTATTTGTGTGTAAGTAATATGAAGGATGTAAAGAATTTTTTAGTAAAATTCTCAGCTGACTGGGATTAGAACCTAAGAAATTCTGGATGAAAGGACCAATGCTATTCCTCTGCTATAACGGTTGGATGTAATAAAACTGATTCGAGATTTTTAGAGCATATTGTATCTACAACTAACAGCTTTGGAGTTACATAACTATTATTCTTCTCACGAATTTCTGCCAAAAGGCGGATAACGGGTAGTGAATGATTACTTCCCTCTCAAAATAGAAAAGTTAGCAGCTTTTATAGCATGGTCTGACACAATATCACTTTAAAAAAACCAATTTTTAATATGTTATAAGCAGAACACAACAAAAAAAGTAATTCAACGAAGATCTTCAATTACTAAACAACAAAACGTAAAACCTAAAAAATCAGTTATGTAAAAAATGAGTACACGGGATCGTTAAAATGAAATTGTAATTAATAAACAGACAAAAGCATAATCATAATCGAAACGATATAAAATATTATAATAACTAAGTGCTACGAGATAGGAACGTCTTAGTAAATAACCTCATTAAAATAAAGGCCGGTCAATAAAGCCTACATGTTAAATGTGCTTTAATGTCTTTAGTATCTGCCTTCTGACGTGTCATATCCAAACCGATCAGGATTATTTTATGGTTTTTAAAGAGCTACCTTCAACAACAAACACTGAAAATAGCCTAAGTTTATGATCGTTATAAAACAAAAAAGTTAGAAATGTAAAGGTTTTCTCCTCTGACTTCCGAATAAAAGGAGAAATCAATTGTGCACACGGCATATGTGTAAACAAAATAATTATCTATATTAAACAAAAAACTAGAAAAATAGTAACAACGGTATAGCGACAAATGGAAATATTTGAAAAAAATCAAAATTAACAGTCTTGAACGTACATATATAAATGCAATCTTGGTCACATATATGTATAAATATCAAATACGTGAGGAGAATGCCTACATATTTGTATTTCTTGTCTGATCAACTTCTAGTAATCAATAAGATGTCTCTTACTGATATTTATAATTTCATCTATTTCTCTTTTCATTTATAAGGTCATTTGCTTTATGACGTAACTGGCATTTCAATCTCTGAAAGGAGTTAAGACGAAGAGCAAAAACTAGTTGTATGGAAGTATTTAAATAAAAGGTTTACCTACTGCTTTTTTTAACTGCTTCCTCTCAACGACCTCTTTTACATCGAACGAGTAGAGTGCGCGAGTGGTTGCGTACGTAAAACGAATACAAATTCAATCTTACGTTCTCAACAGCCAAGTAGTCGATCGTGTTTTTTATTTTATTGCCTATTTACTAGAACAAGAACTGAACCGGTACTAGTCCAGCGATACAGCTGCAACAAATCGCTTTCAACTTTCACTGTTTACTAATGTGTGCTTGCGGATTTAGATTGTTAAGTAACGTATACGCACAACGTTTTCACAGCCTATGTATCTTTTAAGAGTAAGAAGAACACAGATTGAAAGGAAACAATTTTTTTCATTTGATGAAGAGCCAGACTAGCAAAAAATTATATATCTTGTACCAACAAGTAAAATGTACACTTGTATTACCGATATCATGTTTCTATTATCTTACTAAGATTATAACTACGATAATTCGAAAGCTTCTCGAATTATACCTTTGTTTGAAATAATAAAAACACAATAATGTATAATACATGTAAATGCAAAACTTTCTACATTACAGTCGAACTACATTTCTACATAAATCAAACGATAATCGAATTATTAATTTTAATTACTAGATGTAAATGAAGTGAGCTAACGGCTCTAAAATTCTGACTCGTCTCAAATTAAAAAATCAGTTGAATAAATCACGAGATCACTCCTATAAACATTCCAAAAAAGCGGCCCTGGCAAAACTCAACACTTGTATACGGTATCACGCGAACCCGCCTCTTCCATTCATACCAACTACCCACTTCCCGCCTACAAGCGGTAGCAGCAGCAAGCTACATGGCCAGCATGAATAATTCATGTTAACGAAATAAATAATTGTATAATAAAGAACGTTTCGTACTAAAAACAAGAAGAAAATTTTTTCAACTATTTGATATTATTGAAGCTAAATACAGTCTGTTAAAAAAATCTGGCAAAAAATTAAAAGTTTTCAAGAAAACAAATAACGTGCTTCCTGTAGTTAAATGTAAATTTCTTTATTTTTATATATTTTTTGACACTATTTAGACGATGCATTTGAATGAAATATTTAGGCGTGTATGTACACGTATATTTAAAGAGTTTTATTTATTTTCAAACAATAAAATTAAAATATTTACGATGACTAAGAAACCATAATTAAGGGAAACGGTTAAAAGTTTGTTAAAACAGGTTAAGTCTGCAAAGGCAACGTCTCTTTTATGTTACACCGAAACTACGTAGAGTATTTTAATTTAATTAAAAGTAAAAACTATCGTTCAATCGCACCAACGTAAAATAAAAAAAATGCGTTAAAAATAGTATAGAAGAGGAAGAGAACAGATTAGTGCGGGTCAACAAATTTTATTTCACGAAACACTTCCATTCCTCTCAGTTAGCTCCTTCTTTTTTTTCATCCCCCTCCACCCATACATTCTTTTGGCATTTTTCCCGCTGTAAGTTGTCAACCCTCGTCACGGCAAACTGACAAAGAAATCCACACTCTTTCGAATATTATGCTACACAAGTACTGAGAATGCGCTTACACAAAGATTTATTTTATAGGCACTTATTTCGCATACTTCCTCACAAACAGTAAAACATTATAGAAAGAAGAAATATTCAACTTAAATAACTCCTATCTTGACCCTTAAGATGATATAGCAGTTACTAAATTTTTCAAATGCATACATACCAAAACGGGATTAAAGACTGTAAATGGAGAATAAGAAATAGTTAAGGCCATAACATCTCAACAGTTCATAAAGAAAAAGTAGCAATGGGTTCTAAAAACACTCAATACACAGTTACAATTATTCGAAAAATGACTACTTAACAAGCCAAATATTCTGTAAACATTTACTGAAATGAAATAATAAAATAAGGAAAAATCTGAACATATAGTTTATATACATTATTTGGAATGCAAAAATAATTCGTTTACCCTTTCTATATTTACATTTCAGCACATCGTACCTTTTTTCTCCTTGAAATGATTATGATAATATTCCAGGACAGTATCGAGCATATTTGTTTCATATAAATATACAAAAAAAGGTCCTCGCTCCTCGCTCGAATTTGATAAACGACATAAGTGCAAATTCAAATGTAAATAAAGTAGATAACATCATAAAAAAGTTTGCGGGTTTGATCCATTCGTTATTCGATCTCCTGGTTTTATTTTATTAACAATATAATATTCATATTATTTCCATTATTATAAATATTTTCATTTCTTATTCCTTTTCACAAGCTTATAGATTACATAAAAAATTAATAATAATAAAAAAAAATGTACGTATATTACTGAATATAAAGGTTTAATTGGAATTTATTTATCATTTAAAAAAAATGAATTTAATTAAAATGATAACAGATAAAGGGGTGAGTGCGTGTCTTAGAATATCGCATACCGTGACATTTAAAAAGTAGTAATGCTTCATGACGGTCTGCTAAGAAAAATTTTAACTAGCAGTTTTTCGATTCAAATTGTTACGATTCAAACAGATAAAGCCGTTAAATAATTGCAAATATTATCATTAATCCAATCACCAGCAGAAGTCAAGAGGAGAGCTAACCTGATTTTATCCGCAGTAGTCAGTTGTAAACGTAAAGCAGAAGAAACTTTTCTGAACGTCCAGAAGAAATTTCTCGCCCTCATTCTTTACTATAGAAAACTAGTCTCCATTATAATTGATGATTTAGGAAACTTCCGTAAAGCCATTTCAGTAGACAAATTTATATCAAGAATAAAAAAGTAAAGGAAGCTGTAATTCGGATGCGAGATTTTAAATAAATCATGAATAATTTATTCTGTACAGAAGAATTGAGAGGAGAGTGAAAGAAGTGTTAGAAGAAGGTCAACTTGGTTTCAGGAAAAGTATAGGTACAAGGGAAGCAGTTTTAAAGTTCAGATTAATAGTACAAAGAAAATTAAGAAAAGAATCGACATATATAGTATTTATAGACTTAGAAAAGACATTTGATAACGTATACTGGAATAAAATGTTAAGCATTTAAAAAAATTTAGGGTTCAAGTATAGAGATAGAAGAACAATCGCTAAAATTTACAGTAACCAAACTGCAATAGTAATAATCGAAGAACATAAAAAAGAAGCCGTAATAAAAAGGAGACCGACAACGATGTTCCCTATCCCCGTTACTTTTTAATCTTTATATAGAACTAGCAGTTAATGATGTTGAAGAACAATTTAGATCAATAGAAACAATGAAAGGTGAAAAGACAAGATCAATTTAGTTGATGGTTTGCTGATGGTATAGTAATTCTAGTCGAGAATAAAAAACATTCAGAAGAAACAATGATTGGCATGGATGGAAGTCCTACGAAAAAACTACCATGAAAAACAGAACAAGAACAAAACGAAAGTAATGAAATGTAGTAGAAATAATGAAGATGGACCACTGAATATAAAAACAGGAAAAGAAAAGATTACTGAGGTAGAAGAATTCTGTTATTTGGGAGGTAGAATTACTAAACATGGACGAAGCAGAAGTGATGTAAAATACCGAGTAGCACAAACGAAACGAGCTCTCAGTGATAAATATAATTTGCTTACATCAATAATTAATTTAAACGTCAGGAAAACATTTTTGAAAGTATATGTTTGGAGCATAGCTTTCTATGGAAGTGAAACTTGGACGATCGCATTACCTAAGAAGAAAAGATTAGAAATTTTTGAAATGTGGTGCTATAGAAGAATGTTAAATGTAGGATGGGTGGATAAAGTGACAAATGAAAAGGTGTTGTGGCAAATTGATGAGAAAAGAAGTATTTGGAAAAATATAGTTAAAAGAACATACATACTTATAGGCCACATACTAACGCATCCTGGAATAGTTGTTTTGATATGGGAGGGACAGGTAGATAGAAAATAGTTTGCCTGAAGGCAACATTTGCAATATGTAAAACAAATTGTTAGGGATGTAGGATGTATACTGAAATGAAATGACTAACACCAGATAAGGAATCTTGAAGAACTGCATCAACCAATCAAATTTCTGAAGACAAAATAAAAATGAATAAGAGAGACGATTTCGCATTTTTAATGAGTATAGCAAAATTTTCCAGTCTGAAAACAATTTAGATAGAGTTCCTATGCGAAAACACTACGTGATACTGGCTGACAGTACTTTTACGTATGTTCTAGTATTTTTAAGAAATTGTACATGATGGATGTAGAATGTGGTTCAAATTATTTTTTGGATTACAACTATTCTCACAAAAAGAGGTTACTACGATTGCAAATATATTTTAATAATTAATTAGAATCAACTTCTGACACTTTTGCACTAGAAAATTAAGTACACAAAAACAGCAATTTCTTTTTAAACTATGGTGGTTCTCCCGTTCTTTTATTGAAAACCCCGACGGGGAGTCTTATTCTTTAAGACTTTGGGAGTTGGCGTCCCCACGGCCCTAGCCTCTGCAGCTTTTCTTCCAACTTTTTTCTTCACAATGAGCTGCAATACCCTTTACACTATACACATACTCTACACTAAGAACAATACACAACTTACAACTTTCACAACTACACAACATTCTACACTACTTCTTACACACACACTCGGTGATGTTGCGGCACCTTACGAATCGCAATCGTAACCCAAGGTGGGAACTATCGTGCCGATGGGTGAATGGCTCTACGTAATGAGTCTCCAACGATGTCCTCTGGGCACCTGGGCGAACTCGGTTGTACACTAGCTCTAGCTCCAGTACGCGTGCGCTCTGCTGGAGTGGTCCTCTATATCGCCGGTACTCGTGGGAACAAAATTAGTTCTTCACAAATAAACCCTATGATAGTTGGTGGTCCATCTGAAAA
>JAAAKQ030467783.1:0-24041 GCA_010016005.3 Zanna intricata | reverse complement strand
TTTTTATTACAGCTTCCTTTATATGTTCTTCGATTATTACTGTTGCAGTTTGGTTCCTGTAAATATTAGCAATTATTTTTCTATCTCTATACTTGAACCCTAAATTTTTTAAAATGCTGAACATTTTATTCCAGTCTACGTTATCGAATGCCTTTTCTAAATCTATAAACTATATATAAAACTGTATAAATAAAGATATTATTTGTATATAATTACACATATCTATTATATATATATTATATGAAATATAAACCAACAAAAATACAGTAATTAGGTGTTAAATACCATATTAATTTTCAAAAACTGGTTTTTGTGGTATCCTGCATCTTCAGTTGGTATTAAATTCCATATTTATTACATTAAAACATTCTTTTAATAAGTTTTTCTTTCAAAATTATGTTTTCCATTATGCAATTTTCAATGAAATTATAATGTACATGTAATTTTGCTGTCCAGTACTGTAATGATATTCTAGTAAAAAAAAAAAGAAGAAGACAAATCATTAAAAGAATATGTTTTAATGTAATAAATATAGAATTTAATACTAACTGAAGATGTGGAATACACCACAATTTTTGGAGGTTTATATTTCATATAATATTAAATATTATTAACATAGCAGTCAAAATATTAATGAATTATTTGAATATTCAAAAAACTACATAAATGTAAATAATCATATTTTTAATTTTTTAACTAGATTATTTAAAATATGGGTAGAAAACCAAAAATATTGTCTATATGGAAAAAAGTAGACTGCACACAAGAGACTCAAAGTATAAGAAACAAGGATCTTGATATAAGTAAAGATTTGCAGAGAAAGTAGATAAAACTTAATACTTAAAAATACATAAAACCTAATTGGCATAATAAAACTCTTTGGAATGTAAATTCTATATTACTTACAGAGATGAAGCAAAAAAAAGAACAACTCAAAATTAATGTTATTAAATGAACAATATTCTCAACACCAGTTGTTGATTCACAATCCATAAAATATAATTACTATAGTAATGTTCTTATAACAGTAGTTTATTATATGGCAACAGACTATCAGCTCAGTCTGTAAAATAACTTTAACATTGATTAACAATTGTATAGAACCATTATTGCTGAAGGTAACAAAATTAAACAACTGATGAAAAAAATACATCATGCAAATTCTACTCAATGGTATTGGCTCTACTCAAAGATACTTTCTGAAGAAGATGATCTTAAATTAACAGTCAATGTGTCAGTTAAGATCAGTAATAAAGCTTTATTTACATGATGCCAAAAAAATTAAAAAAATATCATAAATTGTGCATTTAATCAAATGTATGTAAAATATTCTGCTTTAAATGTCTTGAAAGGTTGAAAATAAAATATTTGATAATAATTGTTACTGAAGGACAATCTGAGAAAATTTTTGTAACAGAATAAAAAAAAATCATAAAATAAGAGGTGAATTTCGTAAAAATACACTGCTCTATATATATATATATATATGTTCAATTTGAATAGAGAACCATCTCTGTTTGCTTAAATTAATTAAAAATTCTACTAGGTTACTCTAAATATTCTGAGAGCATATTAGATTTTATTTGGTCAAAATCAGTCCAACTGTTCAATGAGTAAAAGTATACACAGATACAAATAATCTCAGGCTTTAGTAGGATAAAAAAAAAAAAAAATAGTTGGCGACCACAATACTTTTGATACATCATTACAAAATTGAAATAAAACAGAATAATGTCAGTACATTTCCCAAACATTTGTACTATCAGTTAAAAACTGCATGTATTGAAAGATTATTTATTCTGTCATGAAATAAAAAAAAAAAAAAAAAATACTGCCATAAAATGGTAAACTTACATTAAATTTAATTATTATTTTTTCATTAATTCATTTAATATCAATAAATCCTAAATTTATCAAGAAAAAACATGTTATCTAATTTTAATTTATATTAAAAAATTAAAATTGTCAAAGTAGCTTAAAAAAATAGAGTTTAGAAGAATTAAAAGTGAAATCTGATTGTCTGAATATAAATGCTTTGTAGTAACTTTTTGTAATGTACAAGAACTGTGTAGTAACAGCAGAATACCGAGTATAAAGTGATAACAGAATTAAGCAGTATCAAAATACTTTTATACACTTTTGGATGTTAAAAACGATTCTCTTCTGCTTTTGAAACCTCTTTCTCTGTTTATGATCAACATAATCTATTCATTTTGTTCATAATAGTTCTGAAAAGAGTAGTAGAAGATATTCTGCCCGCTGTTGTGGATTCGTAAATTATAATTTATTTATTTTTTTACTCTATTTATATATGTCTTATTATTCTACTGATAAATATTTATAACATTTAATATTTTACCATCCAATCTGGGTAGGAGAATCACTAACAAAGACCAAAATAGAGTTTAAACTTAATGTTAGAATGTTGCAATCCTCAGAGAAATAAGATGTCTAAATCCCTTATCAAAATAAGTAAGATTGGATAGACTTTATTAAAATAAAGTGAACATTTTTGAGTTTTTAATTATAATGAAAACAAATGAATTAGAGTATAGAGTATATGTTTATATTCTAAGAAAACAAAATTTGTTAACAAAAAAATTTAAAAAAATACCTAAAAAAAATATAAATGGAAAAAATAAAGATTGATTGTTATCATACCTCATGATGTTTTTAGTGAATGTAGATATGTGAGTTAGCATAAGCAGGTAATGGGTACAAAAACAGATTTGTAACCATATATATTACTACATACAAAAGTAGTATTATGTAAATGTATTATACATTACATATAAATGTAATTAATATTATATATATGAGTAAAGTAACTAGTTTACATTCACATAAAAAACCAAGTAAAAGAACTACATGCAATGTCACTTACAAACCCTAATGATCACTAAAACATTTATGCTCAAACGGTAAGAAAAAATTTCAGAAAATGTTTATATATATTTAGATAATGGTGCTTTTTAAAATCTACAGAAAGAAAAACAAGAATAATAAACTATTATTTTATAGACAGAAAGAATGAAGAAAAAAGAGAAAAATTTCACTCACCATATCCTTGCGTGGATACAAGCTATTGATGTATAATGCATTTCTCCACCAGTATTTATCACAATTTGAATCATCCAGGCTAACAGGTTCAAAAACTGAATTGTTTTTTAACCATCGCATAACCAATGATGCTACTCCCAAAACAAACAAATAAGCTGGTGTTAATCTGAACAGAAAAAATACATTTATTTTTATGTATTCCCCATCATAATTCTTACAAATAAAATGTACATTAATAATCTGAAGTATTTACCTGAGAAATCGGTATCCCAGCAATTTAAAAAACTTAAGAATGCTGAATTTAACTTCAACAAGCGCACTTCTGTTCCGTGCAGGTCTGTCAGATGATTCTTTCTTTTGGCTTTTAAAGTATAAATATGTGACTAATAAACCACTGAAATGAATAAACAAATGAACATATGATGTAATTAATTATATAAATCACTAAAATATCATAAACCTATAACAATTTATTTATTTTTTATATTATCTAAAAACAGTAAGATTCGGTTTAAAGAAGTAGGTGGTTTAGCTCTAAACACTACTTCATCCTAAAAAGCTTTTTATTTTATTTTAAGTCCTAAACTTCAATTTTTCTAGCTCAAATTTTATGTACTTAAAAAAACAAAAAAACCACTTAGCAATATATAAAATCTATTTTTATTTTATTTTTTATTTACTTTTATTACACAGCTGTGTAATGGTGTGTAGGTTTATCACTAAAATAATTATCAGCTAACTGCTGAGTAAATAGCCTCCATAAAAGCAATTGGCCTTTTAAAAGGGATATTGATTACTGTTTACAAAGCTCGAAGCTTGTGCATAGGAATATAAAATACAAATTTTTTATCATAGAACAAATGCCATGACTGACTAGGATTTAAACCAGAGCCTTCTGGATGAAAGGCTGACTTGTTACCATTCCACCACATTGGTTGTTTGGTGAAGCGGTAATGAAATCAAACAGTGGAAAAATATTAAAAACACTTATTAGAACAAAAAATTAAGAACAGACTCTGCTCTTAAGTATAAGAAAGGCTAATTTTTTTATATATGTTTTAAATGAAGTGAAATCTTTTTTAAAGAATAAGCAAAAAATAATACATAAGAATTACAAAAAATTCCATAGATTTTGTATGAAAAGTTCCCTAATACTTCAAATTCAGAGAAATTCACAAAAATAATTTCTTCTTTGAGACTTTATTTCAAATTAAAAGACAATTTAAAACCTGAAAATTCTTTTATCAGATTTTATACAAATCTTGCCTCAAAAAAAAAAAAAAATAGTATCAGGCAGACAACAATATAATATACACAAATTATTTTTCATTAGAAATCATGGATTATCAGGTAATAATTAATTATAACTGCAGTATGACAAAAAGTTTCAATATCTGCCAAACTCAATTTCAGAAGTTATGTTACTGAGAATTAAGATTAAAAAATAAAAATGCTAAAATGAATTTAAACTTACCTAATGAAGAAAAATGTATCAACTGAAAATGTAGCATTGCTTACTGTTTGGAACATAAAATTACGTTCTGTCAGAGTTCTCAAAGTTTTATTTTCTGAAAAATAAAAATAAAAACCAAAATGTACTGAATGATATCCTCCTATAATATAATGAAGAATAATTGCCTTCTCTTTTCTAATAAAAGAAGGCTGTAGATAACATTATTCAGAATAAGGTGGCACTTTAGCACTAATTGTACAACTATTTTGTCACATAAAGATATAGTTTGTAAATTTGTTTCTCTGGAATATTTTAGGCAACATTGTAATTAAAAAAAAAAAAGTACACAATATAAAAGTTTACTTCTTTTTAAATGACAAAAGCTGTATTAAAACTTCATTGATAACCCTTTATAATGTTAAGACTAATATGTAGAGTTATATATATAGTTTAACAAATTAAAATGACAGGTTACCTTCACAATACATGCATTTGTGTGTTTCCTAAAGATCATACAG
The DNA here is from genome assembly GCA_010016005.3 of Zanna intricata. Taxonomy (NCBI): domain Eukaryota; kingdom Metazoa; phylum Arthropoda; class Insecta; order Hemiptera; family Fulgoridae; genus Zanna; species Zanna intricata. Next base: position 19,010 of record JAAAKQ030467783.1, on the reverse strand, counting down.
ATCCGCCTCTTTTTCAGACCTGTTGCATATAGCACACTGTGTAAGAATGTATTTCTAATAGAGGTTAACATTTTACTGTTGTATGTGGCTGAATAGTATATTTGATCTGTGTGCACCATATAAACATGATGAGATTATGACTTACATATCCACAATTTCATCTATGTAAAATATCCATTCTATGGTGCCAATAATAGATCAAACCTCATTGAAGAACATGAAATTTAAAAAAAAATTAATTTAAAAAATGACATAATCCACAGGATTCCCCTAATGTAAAATAGAGAAAAATTTTTAAATGCAGTATTTAAACCAACCTTTTCGAAAATTTATTCTAATTTCAAGGACAACTAAAAAAGAACATTTTAGTATTTCATAAGTTCAGAATCCTTTACAGCTATCTAATGACCTCAACTGAAATTTAAAAAATTGAAATACTACAATATTTTTAAATTTCAAATAGAAGTCTGTTTTCTTTTAGTTTAAAGGGAGTCAATTCTATAAAAGTTGATTCATGATTAACTTTTATAGGATTTATTTTAGAAAACTTTCAGGAGAATTAGTGAAATTAAAAAAAAATTGCAGGAAGCTCTTTTTTTGAACAACTTTTATTTATCAAACTTCTTGAATCTACATAGTTTTGTAACAAATTTTTGTAGGAATAATATTTACAATTCATGTAAATGGGTTCTGATAGTTACCACCAAAAAGATGAAACTGAATATTTGAAACAAGTTTTGTGCCAATTCAAAAAATTCATTAACATAATAACGTTGTTACTTTGATCTGTTATTTTCATTTGTTTTTTCATTCTATAATCAGGATGTTCGTTTTACAGGGGGTATAATTTGGCAATGTCCTTATTTAAGTGTCATGTTTTTTGTTTCTTTAATTTTTTTTATGTGTTTTTCCTTTTTTTCTGGGTTTTATTAAAAAAATTTTAATTTGGAGATGTCGTTTTTATACGACTAGTTTTTTTTGTGTTGGTTTAACTTTTCATTTATAGATTTCATTTAATTTATTATTTATTTTTTCTGATCTTTTTTTCCTTATATTAATTTAATAGTTTAGTAAAAATAGTTTTATATAAACATACCTGCAATTGCAAACACTTGTAAATAAGTATGGACCATAATAACCCATGCAAGACTGAGAAATCTTAAACCATGAACACAGGTAAGAGAATCTTTTGGTGCTGCACCACAGTGCAAAATTTTACGACTGTTAGAAAGCATTGAAAAGCACAGGAATATATTCTCAGTAAAACTTCTGGAACCTATAAAAGAATTTACATTTTAAATTAGGAATTACAAGAAGTAAAAAAAAAAATTATTAGTATCTAAATTGTTTTCATATAAAATATTTAATTATAATAAAAACCTAAATCTTCCTATTAAATTTAAAATATATATATATTTATCAGTTCAAAAAACATTACGAAAAAATTTATCATTCTTCTTTTAAACATAATATTAACTTCAATGAGGGAATTATGTTAATCATACACAGAGAATATTAATATACTTACATATTCACATGACTTATTTCAGTTAAATTGTTCAGTTAAAATTGTTTAGTGTAGCTGAATAGCATATGTAGTTATATATTGCTATACGAGTATAATTTTCATTTAAACTTGACAGATTTTTGTTAATATATGATGGACTTTTGATGTAAGAACAACAGATATGGATGAATGATAATTAATTAATTCATATTTGCATCACAACCTGCTGCATAACCATGCAAATAAAATTAAACAAAGATTAAATGTATGGACATGTTTTTGTTTAAGTAACTATGATGTAGTAAATAGTTAAATAAAAATGGATATAATAAACCAGAGGCCATTTATGCAGCAGAAACATTCTTCAATCTGAATGAACAATCAAAGACAGACAGACTCCAGAAAATCAAAAGAAGAAATGGAAGAACCTTCATCAATAAAAAGCACCAGAGAGATGGATACTGCTTTGGACCAGGAATTGGGCTGTGCCCAACAAAGTTGAATACAAAGAGTTAGAATGAACTCATTACTGATACCATGAGTAAGAGGAGACTAGGATTCTTTGGATATATCATGAAGATGTAAGATTCAAGACTTCTGAAACAACTAGTATAGTATAGTAGTATATTAAAAACACCAAAATAGGTGCAGATGGATCAGAGAAATAAGAGAAGATCTGAAGGAAACTGGCCTTACACCAGAAGACACCACAGTTAAGAAAAATTAAACAAAAAATAAAAACACTTGCTTCACATTCACAAGAAAAAACTCAAAACATGAACATTTTCAAAACTAGAAAGGGCGCAACGATCGGAACATATGAAAAAATACTGAGATGCAAGTCCAAACAGCCTTTTGAAGAGACTTGGGTAATGGACTGACTTAAGTGATCCTATGGGGTCATAAAATAAAATAATAATAAATAGTTAAATATTGGAATTAACTTTAGAGAATTACTTGGTTAAAAACTTTTACTTGAATGTCTAAAAGGGATTTGTATTATAATTAAACATAATTGGATCAAGAGTAAAGTACAAGATAAGAATTTCAGGAAAATCACAATTCCTATAAGACTGGCAATAAATTATTCTCTTTACCTTGGCAACTGGGGTCTCTACGATAGTTCGATGCACTAATCAGATTGCACTAATCTTCTGTTATCCAAATAATTTCAGAGGTTTATGAAATATTGCAAGGATCATATCCAAAAAGTTCAAAGTTTTTTTTTTATTTTTGCATTTGTTTATGGCATAGGTCTTCAGATTATAATTTTTTTTTATATCATTCTTCATTGATCAGGTTAAATTCAGTAGCAATAGTGTGCAAGCTACCTTTTTTCTATATTCTAATCTTCAAAAGTCAATAGATTTATTTCATAAAAATGGGGGTAAATGAACTAAATTTATGAATTATCTTTTCATTTGTCCAAGTATTCATTTTTAAAAAATGGAATTATTTTAATAGCAAGGGAAAAAATTAAATTAGAAAACAATTTATTATTTTAATACTCATAATAAATCTACACATTATCATGAACAAATGAAATTGCATACTGTAAGAGACACACTAATCTTGCAGTGAATGTATTAGACTGAGGAATGATTACTTGCAGAAAGGTTAGTCAGTAGAAGAGATTTGATAAGTACAGAGTGTGAAGGATAGTAGGTAAAGAGATAGAAATAGATGTGGCCAAGAAATTTGCCATATCCTTCATAGCATTTGGACAAAGCAGCAACACTAGTAACTAGTGATCAAATCACTAGGCTATACGAAAATATTAACATGTTTGACTAAATTATTTTTGGCACTTAGCTGGAAATTAAGATGAAAATGATTATCACTTATATAACATTAACTGCTTTATCAAGATCTGATGACAATTTATTATCACTTTCTGTAATAAATTTACAGTTAATTGCTGAAATAATATAGACAAACATATAATTGTAGAAACACAGTCATATTTTTTTCTTATCTAAAGGTGATGAGACACTATCTAAAATTTCTCTGGTCAATGTCTTAAAAGGTAGAGAAGGTAAGATTAGAATAATATAACAAATAATAAGGTTAGAAAGATAAAACACACAGGGATTGAAAAAAGTTTTAACTAGATACACCTGTCAGAAGGAAAGTAAAGTAAACTGATAATAAAAGATTTACTTCTAAATTAATGATACTTACGTTTACAATGACTACTAGTTGTTGATAAATCAGAACCAGAGTTATTAAGGTTTTGCTTATCATTTATAACAACATTAACTGCTTTATCAAGTGGTGATGACAATTTATTATTATCGTTTGCTGTAATTGAATCTAGAATTTTCTTTTTTGCTGCATCTTCACATTCAAATATATATTCATATCCAGTTCCTATTATCATGAAAATAAATAAAATTGCTGTCACTGTTCTGTCAACACAAAAAAACAAACAGAAAAAGAAAATAATTAATATAAAAATTATTTTTTATTGTCAACACACAGTAAAGAATTAAAATTAAAACTTACACATTCTGAATAATATGTAATTTGAATTGGCAGGATAAAATAAAAAATAAAACTGTTATATCATTTTCAGTATATACTTTAGTTCAATGCAGGTGAAGATTAGATTGAATTTTTAAATTATTTTTTCTATTTTTCAAGTTGTGCTATATTAAATTGTTAATATTTTTCTACCACTAAAGAACACCGCTATCCATGATCTAGTATTCAAATCCGTATAAAAGTAACTGACTTTATAGGTAGAATACTGTGCAAAAGAAGCATCACCTTCCTGATGTTACCATTGTTTCAGCTTTGCGCACAAGTGAAGCCTTGTCTCTTTATGATGATCTGTCGGCTAACTTGGAACCCATCTTGGGTTTATTTTACCATACTTGAGCTTGCTGGTGATAACTGTTTGTATATGATTTAACTTGTTTATGAATTGTACCAACACAGTTATAATTTTTCAGCTGTAATTCATCAATCTTCTTGGATGAAAGAGTCTATGAGAGTTTTAAGTGCTCAAGTCAAATCCAGAACAGAGGTCATCAGTCACTAAAATTCAACTGTCTTTAAATTCTTCTATCTGCTTGTAAAAATTTCTGTGAGTCATATATTTTTGCCTGTATTGTTTGGTCTTATGAGAGTAAATATTAACCAGCTTTTCACCTTTGGAGAGCAAAACAATGGATCACTACATGCTGTTCAACTAATTTTCAAACTTCAAGAGGCTCTCCATTGTAAAATGGATTTTGAGGTTATATAAACATAACAATTTTACTCAAACATCTGATAAAAACTCATTACAAGGTTACCAAATTGTTGTTCTGAAAGTTTCAGTTGCACTTATCAATTGTACTGCCTCCACAGCTATTTGTGTATTTAATTATTGAATGACCCTTGTATATTTCAAAATGTGACAAAAAAGTAAGTGCTGCAATTTTTTGTTGAAATCATTGGATAATTAATTTTATTTTTTTTTTAAATCTTAATGATCTAATGCCTTAATGTAGAATTAAATAAAATGTATGAGTACTAACTGCATTACAAAGAATTTTAATGTTAGACAGTTGTTGAATACATAATAGATTATAATATATGACAATCAGAAACTATAATTATGTGAAATATGAGGTGATAAGGACTGGTATAGTATTTATTTAATATTACATAAACTATATGCACAATACTATGGATGTTAAATTTATCTACTCCACTAAATTTTAGCTAATGCTTTAATTTATATATTACACCATTTTGGAGTAACTTTCTTTACTTGGAGAGAATAATTCACAAATATATTTTTCTTTAGTGAACTCAAAATATGTTATTGCAATCAATTTATTATTATTTTTTTTTTACTATATATTTTAACATATTTAACCAGACGCACTTAATTTTTTATAGCAAATCTTTATTAATCAGATTATGAAATATTTTCAGCTAATTTTTTAATTTTAAAGTATAATTTACTTTCTTTTTTTTTAAAGTTTGTTTATGATAATCATTTTTCATTAGTTTCAATCGAAGTAAATTGATGAGTATATAAAACTATAAGCTCATAATCTAATAAGTTGAAAAATTTCTTACAATACATCCAACACTAATTGTGATTTAACATCTTCATGTTACTTTTACGCTGTAAATATTTTATAATGTTTACAAACTGAAAGGGTTATAAAATTAAACTTATTCTTAAAAGGATAGCTTATATCATCTTACAAGTTAAAAAAAAATGTAAAATTTATTAGAATTTTTTGTTTATAAGTGATCTATCTGTATTACATTTAATTTGAATGAAATTACAACTTATCACACAATGCAAATAGTTCAGAGAGGGGTACAATTTATCTTCAACACTGTAGAAAAATGATTAACGCATTTTCTGTAATGATATTACATTGTACATACTTTTGTTTTACTCACAAATTATGGTGCATACAAATTATATACTGACCCGATAATATGTAACTTTGAATCTCTCCATAATGAGTAATCTCCAGGAACTGGACGTACTTTTATAACTTGGAAAGAGTGTTCACTCGGAGTATTATCAGGTTGTAAAAGTATTTTTACGTCTTGCTGTTTACAAGATGCAGGTAAACAAACTCCCAAAGAAATTTCACGACTCTACAAAACAAATTACATTTGTTATATACATGTTTTTTCTCCAAGAAGTAAAAACATAATAATAATAATAAAAAAAAAAAATAAAAAAAGGATAATCAATTTTTTTAAATGACTTACAATTACTATAATTAGAAAAACATCAACTAATATTAGGAAATAAATGTTTTGTAGAAGAATTCTATTTTGGCAAGGAAATAACTTACACTTTAAAATAAATTTAGTAAAATCCTCTTAATTTGTTACTTTTCATCAACCATCTAACATCTGTATATGCATTTTTTAAAAAATATCCTTTTATTATAAAATGAAATATGAATGTAGTTTGCAAGAGAAAAAATCTCCTTGAGGTTTTGTTAGAACAAAGTATGATCTGTATTACAAGAAAATGGCAGCAGCAGGTCTGATAATGAAATAGAATATGAACTACTTAATATCAGAATTAATGAAATTAAATAAAGATTTTCTGAGGACTGAAAGTATATCAGAAAGAGATATAATAAAATGTTGAAGAAAATATACTAATGATATTGAATGAAAAATTTTATTACAAAAAGAACTGTTTAAAATAAAGACATAGTTATAAAAGAAACTATACAGAAAATGTATAAGTTCTATTTGGAAAAACATGTAACAAATAAATAAATAAGCAAAATATTTATGAAATATGAAATGGTACAAGTGACAAAAGAAACCAAATTGTTGAAGTTCATATAGTTTTAACAAATATATCTTTTCAAGAAAAGATGAATGATATTAACTAAGCCAATAATATTAAATATAGAAACAAGTTTTTTTTTGTTATTACATTAACTTTCTGTCTTAATAACTTTTGTTTTAAAGTATTTTAATATTTTGGTTTTTCAAATACATATGCATTTATGTATAATAAGTTTTTTATAATAGATTTTAATGTTTTGTATTCTTTAGTTGAAAAAAAGATTTAATCACTTTTGAACCAACTTCAGACATTGATGCTGCTGTTCTCACCCTGACCTCAACTGATGTTATTTCATGTAGAAATATTGTATTTAGCATGTTACCAAAAAATATGCTGGTTTGAATTGTATCTGACATTTATTACACAATGTGTTTATATATTTTATGTCTGAGTGAATTAAAATATGGTTTAGAATAGATAATGTATAGAATATCAATGTCATTAATCTTTATAGAATTGTAATTTGTTTTTATGAGAGGTTAGCAAAAGTTAATTTTATTTTGGCCAGGAATGCTTTGTTTTTTAATTGTACCTTAGTTTCAAGCTTTGAACTGTTTGTCCACTGCTGAATATTGTGTTGTTAGAGCAGTTTAATTTATAAAATCCAGCTGAATTGTACTTGTTAATTTTTTTTTACTGAAGATTTTTTGTTTCTAGTATTGTTTTCCATCCATCAGTTTCAAATTATTTAAGATACTTTTTCTGAGTTTTTATATTAGTATAATGTGATTTTTTTTATTTGGTTATCTTTTTATTTAAAAAAATTTTATGTAGGAATGTGCCAAATAGTGTGTGCTATTTTATAGATGAATACTTTCTATGCAATCTTCTAGTGATTATGGGTATGCTGATTAGTTAACGTATTGTACTTCTAAAAGTATAAATTTATATAAGGATTGAGTAGTTTGAAGCGTTATGAATGAAAAAATCAAACTGCCTGTCATTACTAGATTTTTATTTATTTTTAAAGAATGTTTATATTAATTACTTTTTATGATGGTACAGCAAGAAAATTAATTTGTTTATTATTTGTATTCAGCTGTAAAGATACTTCTGGTGAATTATGTTAATTAATGTTAATAGTTGTTCATATTGTCTATAGTGCCATTAGTATAGAGAGAAGATATCAAGTTTATTATTTTGTGAGCATTTTTCTTTGCAGAAGATTATATGTGTCTGTGTGTTGCAGAAAGATTTCTACTAGGATGCTGGAAATAAGGGAGCAATATTAAGCCAGATTATTTTTTACTTTTTTTTTTTTAAATGTAAAGTAATTTTGTGTTGTAATAATTTTAGTATGATTATTACATTTGAGATAGATAAGTTCTTTTTGATTTTTTCTTTTGCCTATATTTTTTTTTTTTTTTTAAATGGAGAACATTTCTGTAAGAATCCTAATGTAATTCTTATTAATATATTTCTATTTTTTATTATAGTTAATTATAATACAACTCTTATTAGAATGCAATGTACAAATACACCTTGTGCGTGGGAATACATAATTGAGATTTCATAGAATATGAAAAATCCCATGCTTGACTGGAATTCATACCTAGAACTTATACTATACTTCAGCAGTTTAAAAACTATAAATTTTGAGTAGATAAAAATCTTTGTATATAAATAGTTGAGCTTATTTTTTTGCAAACATAGTCTACATGGTCATAATAAATAAGAACTTTACTAAAGAAAATTATTCTATATTATTATTACTAAGCAAGATATTGAAATTGCAAGCTAGTCACTGTTACCAGCATGCAGCTAAAAACATTTTAGCATGAATAAATACTAGTATTTATAGATCCTATCTCATAAAACAACTATGTTTCATTTTTCTAAGGCTAATCCTAAAAATAATTCTTTATTAATAACTTAATTCCTCTGAATTTATATTTTGATTTTTCTTAAATGTTTTGCTGTAATAAAATGAAACGCGTGATAAAGTAAAAATAATACCAAATATAAAAATAAAAACATTATTTTTTCTACATTTTAAAAAAATTTTAACATTTGTGTTTTTCTCAATGTAAATATATTTTTCTTCATTACTTTTTTCCATATATACTTTCATCAAAAGAAAATACTAAAATCCCAAATAAAAATATCACTAACAACCAAAACTATCAAAAACTTAATTTAAAATAAATAATAATATTCCTTTATTTTTCAGTATTAATATGATTAATTTATAAAGATTAAATTATAATAACAAAATTAATTCTATAACTATGCTGAAAATCTAAAAATACAAAGTGACAGGTAAAAATGTAAACATTCGTTAAGAATAGACGCTGTTAGTTTGCAGCATTTTTAATTAAGCATTGACTAGGATTGGAGATTTTCAAAAGAAAAATTCAAATGTTGTAAAAGATTAATGTCCAATTAAGTAATTGAGTGTGAACATATATATCTCTTCATGATAAAAAACTTGTATTAATATTGTTAAGTATAATTAGATAACAATTACCGTAGGAAATGTTAAATTATGATTATGAATGCACAATATACTGTCAGTATAGAATAAAACATTTTATTTTATATAGTGTAGTGTTCAACAAAATTAAACTTCCATCATTTAATCATACACTTTCTCTAAGGAACTACAACACTGTTTACATCCCGTACTAATTTAAATTAAAAATGAAACCAGTCCAATTAGTCTAGAGAAGTAATTATTTTAATTATAAAACATGTTACAGCATAATTAATTTAAATATTACAGTTGTGTTAAAAATTACAGAGGACTGGAAATATTATAATGGAGAGAAAACCAAATTGGAGAATGGTATCTAAATAAGATTGATTAAATACATCTGAATTGCAGTGACTTTTTCTTCTTTACTGTCAAAATGTGACATTATTTTTTAATTGAAATATAATTTTTCATTATTAACTTATAACATATGTGAGCTTTCATTTATAATTCTTACTGTATAAAAGATAGCAACAAAATATGAATTATTATAAATGTCCATACAATAAATACATAGTAATTAGAATGGTACATGAAAGTCCACACCCGAAAACTGAAAAATTTTATTTTATTACTAAAATACATCTACCTTAAAATATGTTCTGTTTCATAAAAAGCACAGTTTGCAAAACTAAATTAATAAATAAATTAAATAGAGCCTAATTTGCGCTTCTGATACAATTAAAAAGTTTGATAAAAAATTTTCTACCAATAGTTTTTCTATTCATGTATTTATTATTATTTTATGAGATTAAATTAATAAAGATTTATAGGAATAAATCTAGTACAGACTACAACTCTAATCAAAAGTTGGTAAAATAAACGGCCAGGAAACTGAAACTGAATAAGTTCACTACTAAAATATTAGTTAATTACTACTTTTTATCATGAGAAAGCTTTCTGTGTTATAGTTGAACAGTTTTGTCAATAAATTTTATTTCCATGAGCCTTTAATTTACTCAGATAATACATAATTGGTTTTTAATATATAACCAAATAGAAAAGGGTAAAAAAATGAATTCTTGGCGTTTTAAAGTGGAGGGCAATCAGAATGAGTGGAGACCAATCAGAACGGTAATCCTACATAAGGGTCCCTGGTCTTCTAAATTGGGAGATAGGAATGACGATCAACACTGTAAAAAATCAGCGTTGAAAAACCAAAAGGAAGCCAAAGCCCACCACAGGCTGTAGAGCTACAGAAAGTAAGCATTATATTTTAAAAGAACACTAGTAGATATTATAATATCTGATTAAATATTTACTATCCATCAAAAAATGATCTGTAGCATTAATTTTTTGAAGAACAGACAGTACTGTATGCCAACATTTAGGCATTTAAATATACTACCGCTATCATATATTTATTTATATAAGATGCTGCTCTTTAAAAAAAAAAAAATAAATACATAAAATATATTTATAAACCTTTAAAACTATTTTAGTATTGGGAATAATTATAATATCCAGAAAAAAACACACTTTATCTTGTACTTTCTGTGTAAAACTCCCGCTATATACAGTTATTCTAATATGGCGTTATTATAATAACAACTTATCTATAGCAGAAAGGTATACCAAAGAATGAGAATTTAAAAAAAAGTTAAACATGGCCAATCTATTTGGATAAATTTTCACACGTTTTTGGTTTTGTTTATAAGTAAGTATAAATGTCTTTGATAGCATTACAACTACAGTAAAATAATTTACAACACTATTTTTAGATTATTTAATGTCTTTTTTATTGTGTTTTAAAAATTTAAAATTTAAAAAAATGATTAAGATCTGTATCCAAATTAATAGTTTTGTAAATTAACAAAACGAAAACGAAATCATTAATATACGACGTCTTCTCAGAAAATAAACGAACTTTATTTTTTTAATTTTTATCATTAATTTTACAGGTTATTGATCCTTGTCCCCTTCAAAGTACTTCCCTCCCCTATTCACACACTTTTTCCCAGCAGTGTTTCCACTTTGTAAAGCAGTCCTGGATAGCTTCATTTGAAATGACCTTAAAAGCTTGTGATAAATTTGCTTTAATGTCATCAATAGTCTCAATATGGCATATTTCATCACTGGTTTTATTTCGGAAATAAGAAAAAAATGCAAGGAGCCTGGTCTGGTGAGTAGGGAGACTGAGGGAGGACAATTATCTGATTTTTGGCACAAAACTAACAAACTGACAAATCTGAGTGTGCACATTGTCATGGTGAAGGAACCATGAATTGTTTCTGATCACCTTTTGTGGATTTTTTCATGTAACCGCTACAAAATGCCTTGATAGTAAGCACGGTTCATTCTTTCTCCCTTGAGGAAAGAGTAGAACTACATTTTAGAATGAAAAAAATTTAGATTTATAAGTAATTCTGTTAGTTCAAATCTGCATCAATATCAGCAGGCAAATATAAATGTGATTAGGGAAAGAAAGTAAAACTTCTTGTAACTTCTACATTGCCTCTTTTCCTTTAATTAACTAATGGATAATGAAAAACTATATATCAGAATAGTTAATATAGCATACTGAGTATCTGATTACATATAACAATATACATTTTGTTTCAAGAAGTGATTTGACCAGACTTTTGTTAATTTTCAAATGCTTTGTTTGAGCAGAGATTTTATTTAAGCACTTTACAAAGAAACATAATGCTTAAAATAAGTTTTCAAATTAAATACAATATACTGTTTAAATAATTTTTTTTTTTTTAAATTTGTGATTAAATCTGATTGACAAACTCAGAAAACATTCTATAATTAATGGAGATTTACATAAAAAGTAAGATCTTTGATAAATATGTAATAATAAATAATAATTAGATATATATATACTACAATATTCCTAAATGTGAAGACTGTATAAATAAAAAATAGTTGGTACAATGTATTGACTAATATTACACCATAACTTTTATGAAAATAAATTTATATAGAAAATGCTAAACATCATTAACAAATGGTTTTTTTCCCTGGTTTATTTTATGAATTGATACTTATTACAACATAATATTATGTTACTTCAAGAAGCAAACAATTTTAAAAAATTTTTTAAAGAAGAGAATTAAAAAAAATAATGTTTAGAAAGAATAGTAATTCTCATTTTTGCTACACCCCAAAAAATTGCTAAATTTTTTATTTTAGATTAACAAAATAAGTTAATGACATAATTACAGAGTCGTATTTTCTCTTTAGAGATCACTAAGCAAAAAAAAAATAAAATTTTTATGACTACATAAATTATGATAAAGCTTATCCTAATAATTGTCATTTACATATACAATGAAGAACTTCAACGTACTTTAATCCAGCTTGCTAAAATAAATTGATTAAAAATATTAAAATATAAAGTTTCCCAGGTCAAGGTAGGTTTTTAAAATATGTAAAGAACTGAATTAATAATAATTAAAATAAAAAAAAGGAAGATTTTTCATGAACTGCAGTATATTTTTGTTAAATACTAGAATCAGTGAAATTAATGCTGATCTGGTGTAATATTTTTTGTTAATTACAATATGAAATTTAACCCCAAACCATATACAACAAATTGCATAATAACTAATCTATTTAGGCTCATCATTGGTTAGAAACCTACTAATTTCATAAATGAGTACACTTCATTTTATGAAGTATATATTATCATGTATATTTGTTGTTTTGTGTGTGTGTTTGAAGATACAAAGATTATTATACATTTAGTTTATAGAATTAAATAAATTAAAGTGATGACCTTCTCCAAATAATCAGTGTGTAAATATCTAAATGTTACTAAAAACGCTAAACCTTAAATATAATAAAATAAATTACTATAATAATGAAAGATAAGTCGCGCTAGAAATTATGTAAAAATTACTATCTACAACTACAAAATAGAAAATAAAAACAATAACATAAACAAATTTAAATCACACAAATAAATTTAACGTTAAATACATTCGTTCATTATGCAATTTAATAAATAAATGAGCAAATATAGGTTAAACAAATTTCACTATATCATAAAAAAATCATTTCATTTTAATAAAATAACATAACCAGTTATTTACTAGATATAAAAAAAAAAAAATATGTACATAATATTATTGTATAACCTTGGGTGTAAGTTCATGGTGTAACTGGATTTGTAGTTTTGCAACATGGAATGATGCTCGGAAAGGTGGCACAACACGATTTGTTTTAGTGTTCTGAAGTTCGGTACAAAGAGTATGTGAACCGAGCCAGAAGTCATTACCAAAAAAGAATTGAGATGAGTAACGACCACTTGCATCAGTCACTGTAACAAAAAACAAATAATTTTTTTTTTTAGATTTATTTGAAATATATTTATTAATGTATAATATTATTACAAATAAAAACCAGTGGATTACTATTATTCATATATCAGTGAATTATCTATTATTCATATTACTATTACTATATAGAAAATATATTTGTTTAACTGTTTTTAATGTTGCATGTATTTTTTTTCTATATTCTAGAATGTAGGATGCCTGAACTTGTCTTTAAATGGTTTAATCTTTTTTTTTTTTTAAAACAAATTAAAACCTTATTTAAATTAAAAAAAAAAATATTTTCAGATAGTATTTTACATTCCTGGCATCATATTTCTAGAGCTGAACTGCAAGAAGGAAAATATGGTAATCAGTCAAAAAATGGGAGATATGTTTTTATATTTCTTGATGTTTCATGACTTCCCAAAAAAAAAAAAAAAATTGTGAGGTACTGTTTATAAGAGGTATTCATATAAACAGTACCTCCCAATTTTTTGGGATGTTGGCATGTTTGAAGTTCATAACTTTTGACTGGATAACTGATTTTGATGAAATTTAACTTAAAGACTCATGTATATGGGGCACTTTTTTGGTAAAATTTTAGGGTTAACATTTCCAGGGGATAGGGTAGATAATTTCTTTTGGGACAATTTTTGCAACATTTTGCAAACATATCCCCACTTGGGTTATAGTGAGAAAAGCATGTTTTAAAATAAGCATTTTCATAAAATGGTAAGACAAGCATGTACGCATGTACATGCTTATCTTATTTACCATTTAAAAAAAAAATTTTCCCCCTTTTCCCCAAAAATTGAAAAAGCTATCTTTTTTTTATTGCATATTTTTTAACCAAAAATGTTTATATGATTTCATAACTATAGTAGTAGTGTAAGTGGCCACAAAATAGGAGATACTTTACAGGCAATATTGAAGGCTTCGGGTCCTGATCAAAATTTAAAATATTGATTTTTTGAATTTTTAAAAACTTTTTTTAGTTAATATAATTTCTTCCATTCAATATAATACTGTAAGTGTGGAAAAATAAAAAAAAGTTTTCTGGGAAGTGATTGTTGAAGATGGAGGAGTAGAAAAATAAAAAATACTAATTTTTTTAATTAAAAAATTTTTTTCATTATCATTTTTTTTCCATTATAAACCAATATCGATAACCAAGACCAATACCAGGAAAGCATAACAACGTTGTCAGTTTTTTAAAGCTATTTACATTTACATTGTTTTATTTTCAAGATGCCAATTCCTGACAAATTTTAGGAATTGCAAAAAAAAGCCTTACTGAGAATCCAGTAAATACTGTTAATAATTTAATAAACAATAATCTATTAGAAGGATCTTATAATATGAAATATATAAAATATTATCATAATCTCAATTGAAAACATATATTTTTAACGTGAAGGTTTTATGTTTATAGAAATTAGATTCTGTAGAATAGACAGAATAAAACAATGATTTACAATTATTATAAATTATGAAAGAGAATCATTTGAGTAGTGCGGTTTGTTGCGAGCCTGGAGAAATGTCTCTCTTTTGTTACAGAATTTCAATTCAGTCAATTACTGGCATAAAATGTACTTCATTACTAATAGATATTTGATTAAATGAATGAACTTCTTAAAAAATCTCAAATAAAATCAAACTGACATAACTCATCAAGTTCTGATAAGACTTTCTGCTGCCATCGTTCAGACTATAAATCATCATCATCATCATTACTCTAATGATTCAACAGTTTATTTTTTTATGTTTACCATAACAATTATAATTGTGCAATAAATAACAAAATATTACACTCAAGTGAATGGGATAAAAAGAATGGAAGAACGAAAGGGAAGACAGTTGCATGACCCACATTAAAAAAAACATTTTATATTAATAAAAAAAAAACTGGTTTGTAGAGAAACAAGTTTCATTTTTTAAATGTTAGGAAATCAGCAGACAGGTATAATATTACCAGTTAAAAAGAAGAAAGAACTTAATATACATTTTTTTTTTTTTTTTTTTTTAGAAGGATAAATAGTTAAAATACTGAATGACATTATTCTCAAATATTTTTAATATTTTGGAAGCATTCCATATTTTTATTTTATTAAGGTTCTAAACTAGAACTTTACACTTATTTTATTTGTTTATACTCGTTTACTTTCATGAAAAAAAAAGAACAACAAAATGAAAGTAATTAAATATAGTAGAAATAACAGATGGACTACTGAATATAAAAATAGGAAGAGAAAAGATTACGGAGATAGAAGAATTTTGTTACTTGGGAAGCAGAATTACTATAGATGAACGAAGCAAGAGTGATATAAGATGCCAAATAGCCGACCTCTAGGGCGAGTGGTAGCATCTTGGCCTTTCATCCAGAGGTCCTGGGTTTGAGTCCCGGTCAGGCATGGCATTTTTCACACATGCAACAATTCATTCATCTCATTCTCTGAAGATATACCTTAATGATGGTTCCGGAGGTTAAACAAAAAAAAATAAAATGCCGAAGAATAACATAGAAAAGATGAGCTTTCAGTCAGAAATATAATTTGCTTACATCAAAAATTAAATTAGACATCAGGAAAACATTTTTGAAAGTGAATGTTTGGAGCATAGCTTAGTGCAGAAGTGAAACTTGGACCATCGAAGTACCTGAGAAGAAAAGATAAGAAGCTTTTGAAATGTGGTGCTATAGGAAAATGTTAAAAATTAGATGGGTGGATAAAGTGACAAATGAACAGGTATTGTGGCAAATTGATGAAGAAAGAAGCATTTGGAAAAGTATAGTTAAAAGAAGCGACAGACTTATAGGCCACATATTAAGGTATCCTCCAGGATACCTTAAGCGACTATTCCAATAGTCGCTTTGATATTGGAGGGACAGTTAGAAGGGAAAAACTGTGCAGGCAGGCAACGTTTGGAATATGTAAAACAAAATTGTTAAGAATGTAGGATGTGTGGTCTATACTGAAATGAAACGACCAGCACTAGATAGGGAATCTGGAAAGCTGCATCAAACCAGTCAAATGACTTACGACAAAAAAAGTGATTCTGAATAATTTAATTAGATTAGCTGCTTTCAAAGAAAAAATTCTTTATACAGTACTTTATTGTATTCTCTAATACAAAAATAACATGTATTTATGAAAGCATCTTTAATGTTCTTATGATTCATTTATAAATCAGAAAAATTATGACCACTTTAAAATTTTTACAATTCTTTTGTCTTTATTATAAAACTTCACTTTATGAAGTTAAAAATCAATCTGTAAATGGGTTTTTTTTTTTTTTAAATAATTGAATTAAATATTTGACTAATACTTCCAAAAACATCAATTTCTACAAAAGATTTTTCATGGTTATATTAAATTATGTTTTGTTTTACTGAAATGAAATATATATTATAGTTAATCTCCATAAGGTTATGTACTAAGGAAGAGCCAATAATGATTAAATATATAAAAATTAGTGAAGTGAATCTTAAAAGCAAAAATTGTTATTATTATTTTTTTTTATGATTTAGAATAATGAATCTTTAAAACTGAAAGTTTAAATGATTAACTTAATACATTTTTTATCTAAAATCATTTTTTGATATTATGTCATCATCAGTAAAGTAATTATTAAAATTAATACATGAGAAATTAAAAAAAAAAATATTATATAACAATCTTAAATAGAAATCACTACAAACTTATAGTTGGAACTGCTCTCCTAATTAAGATTAGAACAGCTATTATTCATGATTATTATTATTATATATGTACAATAAAATTTTTAAAAAGTTTGATGAGTTAAATTAAATAATTATACCTCTGATGATGATGATGCAATGCTTCAAAAAAAGGTGATAGACAGATTAAGTAAATCACTGACATTTTCTGTTTCGTTAGTTCACTATTAAAAGTAATTTATTACTTCAGGGGAGAAATTTTATTAAAAAAAATTTAATATTTAAAAAATTTTTTATAATTACCATTCCATTACATGATATTTACTATGCAAATATAAATAGTAAATCATAAATTTAAGATTAAAAATAATAAATTATGATATACCCTGATCATAGGCATTCATTAATATTTGATAACTCTTTTCCTTATGCTCTTTCCTCTTTATTTATTCCTTATTCCTTAAGAGAATGCCACAGAAATTGCTATAATAACTACTATCACGGTTTTTTATACAACTACTTAAAAAGGGGTGTATATATGTAATGTATGAATATTTGTTTAACCATAGCAGTTCAGCTGTTGATGAACTGATTTAGATGTATGACCCTACATTGGAATCCTTATGTTACTGGAAGTGTCATAGGGTGTATAAATATATAAGTATGTATGTTTAAATAAATAAAAAAATAAATATATACTATATAAAAACACTACATACAAAATATAAACATATTCTATATAAAAATACAACTGCATGCTCTTTAGAAATCTTATATTAGTAATTATCCTACATTAAAGAGCAATGATCATCAGCAATATTTTTTTTGCAGTATTTATTTTCATTTTTAATATTTATCTGTTGTTTAACCATGGTATCATGTTGGCACCTTCTAGTAGCTATGGTAGAAGAGTCGTTTTGTTGAATGGAATAATGGTTTCAGAAATCTATGGAAATAAGTAGTGTGTTTTAACTTAGTAGTTGCACAAAAAACCAAGATCATGGTTGAGATGCTGCTGAGTAAATCTTTTTTTTTTGGTTTAACCTTTGGAATCACCATTAAGGTATATCTTCAGAGGATGAGATGAATGAATTGTAGTGTGTGTGAAAAATGCCATGCCTGACAGGGATTCGAACCCATGACCTCCGGACGAAAGGCCGAGATGCTACCACTCGCACCACGGAGGCTGACGAGTAAATCTTGGCTGTCTATTTCTTAATGTTTTACCAAATTTAAATAATACTAAATTAAAGGATACTATATTGTAGGTAATTGTTTTTTTTTTTAATTTAGCACCAGTTCCTTAAATTAAAAATTAAAGTTTCTTTTTTTTAATTTTCAATGAATGTTTGTTATTTTCATTATTTTTAAGCATATATGCAGCTTTGGAACTATTCAATGACTTACTCGTATATTACTTGGAACCATCAGTAAACTGAATTAAAAAAAAAATCTGGTTCACAATTCTATTTGTTTCATATTTAAAAGTGGTCTAATGGTACTATTTTTAATTAAAAATTCTTTCTAAAATTGAAACATGATGAGTCACCGAATAAAATGATCACGTATTTAATATATGGCCTAAACGACTACGATAAATTACTGTATTTAATATTTTTATCATTCAACCAGAAAGTTTAGTAAACAGTAAATAACACATATAGAATTATACTATCATATTAATTGCTAACATTTACAGGAACCAAACTGCAACAGTAATAATCGAAGAACATACAAAAGAAGCTGTAATAAAGAAG
>JAAAKQ030467782.1:18416-34129 GCA_010016005.3 Zanna intricata | reverse complement strand
TATATATATATATATATGTATATATAAAAGACATCTAAACTAAAAAGACATCTTTAACTACACTAGAAGAACAATAAATCAGTTTTTTTTTTTAAATAAACTTACGTGTGTTTTTAATATCATAAAATTCATCACGGGGGTGGAAGTCATTCAATTTGCCTCACTTCAGCTTGGAGAGAATGAAATTACCCAAACTTTGATTTAAATACGATGAATAATTTAACTTATTTCACACCATTATATTCAAATAAATGGTTCATACATTATTCACACTCGACCGTTTTTACTCGTATATATTGTAACTTTGTGATAGTAATTAATAGTATTGTCCAATTGTCCTGATTTATTATTAAAGTGATTTTTTTTTTATCTCCTTGCACGAAGTAAAGGAAGTATTGTGATCGAGAAAAGTTTAAATTTTTTCGATTTCAACGGAAATATCCATTTTGACCTTCCCTAAATCTATTTTGAATAGTTTCGGCTTGTTGTTTGTACCAAAAGTACGTTCTGTACATAAAAGTGTCAAAAAAGCCCAATTCCAAAAAATTTGGATTTTGGATTATTTCTTAACTGCAGTAATAAACCCTCATTGAGAGTTTTTCAACGATATGTCATAAGCGATAATTATTTTCATTGGTTCCAGATTTATAGTCTAATAAAATTTTAATTAATTAAATATTTGAATCACACATCTGTTCGAATCCGAATTCAGCTCCTTTTTTTAACTTTTTTTTTTTTTTTTTTTTATTTAAATACGAGTATATTGATGAATTAATAAATATTAACCTCTGATTGTAAAAAAATAATTTACGGTAAATAGTAATTCAATAATAACAATTAAAAAAAAATCTGATGTGGACACACATGACTCCATAGTACTCCTATTAAATTACATATACACATCTCTTGCTGCATTTCATTTAAATTTATTTCTTTTGAAAGTGAGATACGATCTTACAATTCATTAATAAAGTGAACAGTTACACAATTGCTGAAATATTAATTTTTATTAATTTTCATCAAATATTTATACAATTGCTAATTCAACAATGTTACATGAAATATTAGATTGGAGTAAAAGTCCCTTTATTACTCGTATTACTAAATCTTACGATAATATTACTAATATTACGAACTCACGAATTTGTATATTCGTGAGTTGGATTAAAAAATGGGAAAAAAAAGATAACATGGAGAAATATATTTAAAAAAAGACAAGATGATAAATATGAAGAGAAATTGTGAGATGAAGAGAAAACAAGAGTGATTAAATGAATAGCAACAAAAAACAAATACATGACGTTATGATCAACTCCACTTAGGGAGAATATTATCTGACAATATCAGAGAAGTAATGAACCAAAAGATAAGAATTTTTTGCAATTTATTAAAGATCAGGCATATATGCCTCAGTGTATATGTTGTTCTACTGAGGGTCTATTTTTCAGTCACTCTATAATTAAACTTTAATGTAGATAAAATTAAAAGAAATTGCAGAATAATTAAATAAAATTAAAAAGAAATTAAACTGGAAAATCTAAAAATAATACGATTCTAAATTATAATTTTCAATTAATATTAAATAATCGATTCAGCTATTCGCGTATATCTGTAAGTCGCTCATTAGTGTCAGTTATTTTATTTTAATTTTTTTTTTCTGTTGTGTAGTTTGAGTTTACTTTGTTCTGTTAAATGTTTGTTATCTTAAGGTAATTATCTTAAGGTAAATCGTAAGGTAATATTGTGTTTTCTTTATTAAGAAGTATTTTTTTTAGTTATAGGCCTAGGCTAAACGACGTAACAGATTGAGAATCAGGGGCACAAAGTTCCTAGCATCGTAAACCCACGCCAAAGAGTAGCTGTTGACAACTTTTTTCATAAATTTCGAACCTATGGAAAATAATAAGGAGGTGTTTCGGATAAGGTACATAGCAAACTGCTGTGTCAGGTTTAAAACAGCAAAGACAACTTCAGGGTTGGTGCAGTGTATGAGGTGTCAACATTACGGTCACACTAAAAATAATAGCAAGAGGCCGTATCGCTGTGTGAAGTGTGCAGGGGAGCATAGGACCGCCGATTGCCAGAAGGTAGATAAGAGCACATCTGCGATTTTTGATTTATGCCATGAGGATCATCCTGCAAATTATAAAGGTTGTAGGGTTTATGAGGTGATCCTCAAAAGAAAAAAGAAGAGGAGAATGAATTATGCTCCAGAGCACTCTCCTGCGAGGTTCGACCGACTGAGAGGAAAATTGTACGACCTAGGCCATGACTTCCCGTCGTTAAGTCAAGGGGCCAACATCAATATAGAGAATAGAAAACTGAGACACTTGCAGTATTCATCGGACTCCACATCCCAGGTTCTTCGCTGAGGCAGTGGCGTAAACCGTTAATAAGGCTTTGATTACAGTGGATAGATTTGAGAATCTAGCAAGTAACGTTGAGTACTTAGTTCAACAGATAAGGACTTCCTGGATCTGCGGATAAAGGTGATTTCTAAACTTTGTTGATGAGGAATTACCTGAAACTCGGTGTATGGAACATGAATGGTGAATGGTAATGAATCGCAGGAAGGAACTGGAAACGTTAATCTTCTGCGAGCTGCTAGATATCGTTCTTATTTCGGAAACACATTTTACTGATAGGAACTATTTGAGAACATTAGGGGCTGTTCAGTATACACAACCAACCACCTTGATGAAAGGGCGCATGGGAGAATTGCGATTGTGGTAAAAAATGGGCTACAGCACATTCAGCTACCTTCGTTCAACACCCACATTCAGGAGACCTCAAGCCGCTTCATGTGGTCGCGGCCAAGTATGTGTCGGCCTCACATTCAGACGAGGAATGTGGTCGCCCACATTTAGGCGACCTCGATTAAGATCTTGAACCAGTTAGGGCCTCTGAAACTATCAACAATCTATTGTCCCCCTCATCACGCCATAACCAGTGATAGTGTTTTGTGAGTATTTTGGCACTCTTATGTGTCGGGAGATGATTGGATCGTAAAGAAATTATTCTGGGGAACTTGGCATACGAATACATGAGGTACACGCGAAGATACACGCGGTTACGCGTTATCTCTGGACTTCAACTGAACTATCGGACTTCGGATCCAACGAAGATTCCTGACTTGCTGGATTTTTATGCCAGTTCGAGAGTTTCGCCTTTCTATACTGACGTAAAGAATAACTACGACTCCACGTCGGATCATTCGCCTGTTCTTCTGACGGTTAGTAAGATGTTCGCGAGGAAGAAATGATCACTGATTTCTTACAACTTTCGGACGGACTGAGAATCGTATAGTAATTGTACTGAGGAGAAACTACCTTTCCATGTGGCGATGACGTGCGCTGATGATGTGGACGTAGTACCGGGTACAAACCTCTTCATGCAAGAGGCGGCGTGGCGTTCTACTCCGTTGTAGGTGGACGGAATATAACAAGGTACGGATTACAGAAGGGAGGTTATGGTCTTGGTTAGAACAAAGAGAATGTTTACAAGGAGATGGCAGCGGTTTGGGAGGCCTCAGGACAGGATGGCGATGAACAGGGTGGTCCGCAGGTGAAAAGTACGACTGTGTGTGCACAAAAATGAGTTATTTAAAGAGTATGATGAGAGTCTGTCTCCTCTGAGGAGGGACCGATCATTCTTTGTGAAGGGTGACGAGGAAATTGAAGCGACCGACAAATTTCTTTCTCGCCGTTTTAGACGGCTGATGGGTAGGCCTGTGACAACACCCAAAAGGCCGAGTTGTTCGCTGAGCATTAAGGGAAGGTGTTTCGGCCTCATGACCTGGACGATAGTAACGAGGAACAAGTTAGTGAGTTTTTAAATAGCCCGATTCCTTTGTGTCTCCCTTTGAGGCCTTCTCAAAGGTGGAGATAGCACAAGAGGCAAAGAGGATGGGTTATGTACGAAAGGCTTCAGGGTTTTACTACATTACATGTAAGATGGTATCTTTATTCCCGATCATCAATCCGATCGTCATCTGATATCCGATTCAAATTCGGCTCAGGGGGGGTTACTTAAACATGGAATAAGTCCATAGAATTACTGATGTTATCGTCAGATGTCTGGAAGAGAAAAAAGTATTTTCGGCGGCCTTTTTTGACATATGGCAGGAATTTGGCAAGGTTTGGATACCAGGTCGCTTTTCAAACTGACATCGTGCCTACCACAATCGTACTTTTTAATTCTATGCAGCTATCTAGATGGTCGCTTCTCGCGTGTTAATTGCAATCAAGTGATATCATCGTTTTTCTATAACAACTCGGAGGTTCCGCAGGGTTCAGTTCTGGGGCTGGTTTTGTTCCTGATCTACACTTCTGACCTGGCTATTCCAGTCAATGTCGTACGCGGATGACACGCGGTCTTGTCGGTTGATGATAGCCCAACTACTGGCTGGGAGAAATTGCAATCTGCAATAGATGTCATCAGTGATTGGTTGCTTACATGGCAGATAAAAGTTAATCCGGCGAAGTCCAACCACGTGACGTTTACGATGAGGAGGGAAGATTTCAGTTCGGTTATGCGGTATCAGGATACCTCATATCAGTACGGTACGGTACTTGGGCTTTTACCTTTATCGCCGTTTGACGTGGAGAAATCATATTTGAGAGACGAGGAAGTTGCTTTAAATTAAGCTTAAGAAAATTTACTGGATATTGGATAAGAGATCACTACTTCCTTCGTCCGCTCTACAAGACTTTCTTGAAATCGATAGGGACGTTTGGGATTGAACTCTGGGATAGGGCCAGTAACAGCAACGTGGAGGTCATTCAACGTTTTCAGATCAAACTTCTACGGAACATAACTCAAGTGCCGTGGTTCCCGAAGAATGCTGAGATACACGATTACGTAGACATTTCATACGTTGGAAAGGAAGTTGGACATCTAGTTTCAAGATTTAGTGTTCATTCGAATGTCTCGTCAACATTAACATTAAACAAAAACAAAATAAATAACTTTAAATAGAACAGTAACTATGAAACAACCAAGAAATAATAAACGTAAACACCAAGCCGCCAAACCGGATCATCATAACGGGTTATCAACAAGATCAAGCACATACAATCTTTTTAGTTTTCTAATGTTCACGCGGTTATCAGCAGATTCAATGCGAGATGATTAATATGCTTATCCAACCTGTACATTTACCGGATCCTTTTAAATTGTTTATCCTTTCAAAATAAACTGATCTTATTAGCGAGTAAAAAATCGATGATAGCGAAAAAAATCTTTGTTTTTCCTTCTATATCAGCTTCACTTTATGAAAGTATTTACGCTTAAGCGAATAAAACAAAATTAATATGGGAAAATTTATGCATGAGAAAACCCTAATTATTTAGCAGTGTAACATAAATGTTTTTCTTATAAATATTTTTCTTATATATATATATATATATTTTCGTATAAATACTTATATTAATATTATAAGTATATAATTGTTCGGGATACATCTTGAACAATAGATCTGCTTTTATCGTACAGAAAATGATCATAAACCTTAAACTTAATCCAATCTAAACAACATTGTACTACCCACTATTTATGAAAATAATAATAAATAAAAAAACATATATATATATATATATATATGTGTGTGTGTGTGTGTGTGTGTGTGTGTGTGTGTGTGTATGCATCAAGTGATGTATATATAAGTTTAATATTAGAGTTCAAATTACAACAAAGTTAGACAAAGGCTCATAATGAACGAGAGGCGTAATTATTAAACAGGATAAGTTATTTTAAAAATAAGCCCGATGAAATAAAATAATGTTACCAGATTTTAGACTTTAAGACCTTATTATGCATTTTAATTAAGATATGCCATTATAATAAAAAGACATATGTAACCTCTCCAGGGTTAACTTTATGAATTTCTTTTATTAATATTTTATTTTATATACTGAATTAACGTTTCATGCCGGTACTTTAAGAACTTTCTTAATTATTTAATTTTTACGATTGTAATATTTTTTGTCTGCGTTTGAATATTATGTAATGTATGAATCAAATGCTATTAACGTCTATGCGTCTATGATTATTTTTGCTTAAAAAATGCTTTTAACAATTTTATAAAAAATATTTATTTCATTAAAATATATTTTATTGCATTGTTTGGTATAGTAACAATTAGGAGCTCTAATACTAAATACATAAACCTAATAAAATAATATTTTACATGAAACGTTATTAATTGTATTGCATTTAATTTTATACAATACGTTTTATGTAATATTTTTAAAAAACATTAAATATGTATAAAATTGAACTATAACAGTATTCTTCCCTCATTATACTAAAAAGGATTAATTTAAATAAAATGGGCTGACAAAGTAACCTTAATCTTACATATATACATGTTTTAATTATAAATAATTATAACATGTTATATAACATGTAATATAATGTAGTAACATGTATATAATTATAACATGTAATAATTATATAGATGTTATAATTAATAGATACCAACAGAATGATTCCAATTTGCACGACAATCTCTTGAGAGTTCATTCTGTAGCCAAAAATAAGAAAAAAAGTTCATAAAAACATAGTCAAAAAACGGTTCGTTTCAGCGAGTCTATTTCTAAACGATGTGCCTTCCCCAAGTAAGATCCATATATTTCATTAAATAAGCTTAAATTTGGCTGTAACTGGAATATAAAATAAATGAAAATAAATACCACTTATATAGTTGAAAATCTCTCAATTAAGACTTATTATTGCGATTAAAAAAAGTCCAAAATCCAAATTTTTTGGATTTTAAGCTTTTCTTGGACACTTTTGGTCCAGTCAATTGCAATCAAAAGGTGAGGTACACAATTAAATATAAGAACAGACCTAAATCCAAAATTTCAACATCCTACGGCTAATCCTTTTTGAGTTACGCGAGATAAATACGCTCGAACGAACAGACGTCACAGACTTCTTCGTGAACAGACGTCACGCTGATGAAATTAGTCAAAATGGATTCAAGGATTGTCAAAATAGATATTTCCGTTGAAATCTAAACCCCGAAATTTTCCGCGATAACAATACTTCCTTTTTTCGTGCAAGGAAGTAAAAATGGGATAAAACACGAAAAGATTTTGTCGAAAGCACACTTTTTCAAGTATGAAATTAAATAATATTGTTAATAATTAAATAAAAATTTCTACTTAACATTGTAGAAAAATTAATTCTGAGAAAATTGATTTAAATAAAGTCTATTAAAATTAAACATTTACTACTTTTGGGATTCACTTGCACTACTAGTATGTCAAGTAAGGCGTAAAAAATCAGTTAAAATATGCATAAAATAAGCCTTTTTTAAATTTTTAGGTAAGGGGGAATTTGGGGAGAATTTTTTTTTTAAAATGGTAACATAAGCACGCATGCATGCACTGAATTTAATAGAAAGCGTTACGTATGCAAAGTTTTGAGAAAAATGTTAAAACGTTTGACTCAAAAAACCATCCACCCCTCTAGAAATATTTGCCCCACAATTTTACCGACAAACTGCACTATACATGCGTGTCTCCTGTATAAAATTTCATTAAAATAGTGAATTCGGACAAATTATTAAGCTCCCCTCATAACCTTATAACCTTATTTCCGTACATAACCTTATTTCGTATACTTTTTATGGGTATGATTAATTCAACATATAAGCTGCAAAGCTTATCATGGGAACGTGAAATGGAAATATATACCGTATGAAAATACCGTACCTGACCAGGATTCAAACACGCAGACTTGTAAGTTTAAGGTTTATTTCAATTAAAATTTGGAGTTTGGATCATGAAAAAACTGCTGGAATGAATTAAATTTACACATCGAGTCCAGGAACTCTAAAATGTTTTAATTTCAGCTCATAATTTTTAATTTAGCTAATAATTCTTATAAAATTATATATTTCGAGAATAGTTTAGCATCACCGTCAGTGATTTTAAACTTCGTGAGGGATTACTACTGCTCGATGGGAGCTGGACTTAGTGAAAATTTTAATTTGAGGTATATTGAAATAGCTTATAAAAAAATAATATTGCACAGATTATTGTAACCTTCAGTCATTTCGCTGATTTGGTGCCCCTCTATAGCTCTTTCTATCCTGCACCAATCTGTGTACCTTTAAGATATCGATTATGTAAAATTATATCTGGAATCTATGGACACTTTAATGTATATCCATCAACTTTATACTATATCTTACTTCACCTACTTCATTTTACGCAACCCTTATCATAAATCTTGCTATTATAAAATTTTTTTCGCAATCAATTAATGTAATTTTTTTCCTGTAACTTTAAACTTCAATAGTATTTCTACATTTCTTTTGATAATATCGCAATTGTTTTGTTTGCTATTGTCAATTATTTTATAAAGCACTACACTCCATTTAAATACTATGAACAAATTATTTCAAATTCAAAAATTTGTTTGTATCAATACAAAGAGATTCTTCCCTAAATAAAAAACTCTCCTAGGTAGTGGAAGTTTGCTTTTGATACTTTCTTTACATCGATTATTTTTTTTTAATTTACTAACTAAACGGGTTGAGAAAATATGTTGATATTTAACTTCTAACAAACCGTTTTTCTATAGCACTTCCAATAAATTTATTTGCTTCACTCCAATTTAATTTTTATTCAAATTCATTCTTCAGCAATGAATCAGTATCATATATTATTTTCTCTTACTCAAGCCCTTTCTCAAAAAGCAGTATTATAACCAGTTAACATTATTCTATTTCTCGGCTTTTACCTCGTTCAAAAATATTTCTTTTATCGCTTCATCCATACAAATATTATTAAGTAAAGGATAAAATCTGAATCCACGGATCCGAATTTTTTGTGTTGCAGCTTCCCTATATATCGAATATCCTTGGAATAATGCTATTGAAAAAATACGAATTTCACTATTTTCAATATAACTATATTACAGATAGATTTAATAATTCAGCAATCATAAGGCAGAAAATCAGAACCGATAAATTGTACAATTATAGATGGTATTTCTATAAAATTAATGTACTGTGCGATATTCAAACAGGTATCTTATTCAATAATTTAGTCTGCTACGAATACATATGCTCTTGTTATTGATTAATAACATCTATTAGATACACAGTGGCCTTATAGGAGGATGCTCCTATTACACACTGATACAGTAAAATAAAAAAATAGGAAAAATAATAACAATCCTTCCAACTTGATACAAATCATTCTTTATATATATATATATAAAATACAAAAATTTATTACATATTGCAATACATAAAATAAAGAAAATATAATCAGCAACACTGCAGAGTTAAAAAAAAAGAAGAGAATAATAAAAATTAAAAATAAAGCTTCGTGATTTAGTAAAAAATGATCCTTTAACGCCTATATGAATTTTAATCATGGATATAGCTAAAAAATATTTTTAGTCAACTTATCTGTCTTTTCGCATCACTTCAATAATAAAATTAAACAACTAGAAATCTAAAGGAAAAATAGCAAACGCCTTTTATAGCACTTATCGTAATTAAATTTTGTGTTAAAAATGTCACAGTCCAAATGAAACATAAACCAAGGAATTTTCACTTACAAAATAATCGATCATCCTTGCCCTACAAAATCCAAATCCCCAGCCCTTGGTAGATAATATACACTTAGAGATAAATCAAAATGATGAATATCATGTAACTCTTATTCAAATAGGCGAAATATACCATTCGGTTTCACTTAATTTACATAAGTAGGAACATTTAAAATAAATATATTATAAACATCCCAAGAAGAATTCCAAGAAGTAACTTATCTACATTGTTCAAGGGAGTATGAGAAGTTTAAGCGATTCCCTTTACCCTTCTTTGCCGATCAAACTATACTGTATATATCGAATTGTTAATCCCACCGAAATTCTGATTTTCAGTTCTATAGGTGATATCATCACAAAAATCTTATACACCAGTCAGATGTTTTATACTCACTTTAAGAGTAATACCATGGGAGCGGATTATCTTCCGCCGATTAAAATACTAAGAATAATTAAAAACTCTTTTGAGCATAAAATGGATCTGGATCGATGAAAACCGACCGACGGTGACCGATGAAACCGTCTAGCTCAAAGAACTGAAAGCTGAGTTCTTCAACGATAAGATCCTTAAGCTCGTGTCACATAAAAAATACTTCCTTATCAACGGGTATAATGTAGAACAATTATTAAAGGTAGAAAAGAGAGTCCAATTTAAATGCAGCCTACCAATCAGACTTCTATAATATTTTAACTAACTGCCCAACTCTCCTACGTTTTACTGGATTGGACTCGTCCAAGTGACGACGCAGTAAACTGTTACGTTACTGTTAATATAACAAAGCGATCAAAATGCACAGTACATTGTTGGAGAGAAGATTTAGGCTTTTCACAAGACGACCGTGTTTTTATCCTTGAGTTGAATTTTAGCACACGGTCAGTGGTTGGAGGGCAAGAATTATTTTGCCGTAAGTACCGTCATAAACCAGTACCTAACAAGACATCAGGTCGAGGCCCTGATGGCCTAAATTTAGAGAAACAGGTTATGTTAATAACAAGGAACACAAAAGATCGATGGCAGTGTTGAATGCAGATACAGTCACTAAAATCAAACTAAACCCTCGCCCAAAAAAATCATTTAGGCACTAGTCAGTTGAAATTATATTGCCAAAGTCATCCGTTCATCAAGGGACAAAAAAATTAGACTTACGACCATATCAAATTCAAACAGTTTTTCAACTTATTGATAAAAAAAAATAAACCGACACGTTATGGACTCGATTTTTTCACTGATGAGGGGTGTTTTCATCTGGATGGCTACGTAAACAGCCGTAACAGTAGGATTTCAAGTGCTGAAAATCCTCATATGTATTATGCGAAAAACAATTGCACCCGTAGAAGATGGGCATGTGATGTGCGATATTACAAAAAAAAAAAATATTGGTCCTCTTTACTTACTGCAAAACTCATTATTGTAGAACGATTTCGGAATATTTTATTGCAATTCATTGCACTCTTGGACGAGGAACATCGATACTGCCGTTCCAGTATGAAGGTGTAATATCACAATACGCATATTCAACTTCCAAATTCGTTACAAATTCTTCTATGATCGCGTTATTGGTCACGGCTTATTTTCAGGTAGATTTCCAGATTTGACTGCGCCAGATTTTTTCTTTGGGGTTATTTCAAAGAAAAAGCCTACAGCAACAAACTACGAATACTTGAACAACTGAAGGTCAATGTCGAACAAGCTGTTTTAAATATCAATCAAAAAACTCTAAAAACTAGTTGCAAGAAACACAGTGAAAAGGGATGACGCATGTATTCATGAAGATGACGGCCATCTCCAGCACTTACTCTAGAATGCAAGGTAATGAAAAGTTTGAAAATAAAGAAATTAATTTAATAATGTATAAATAACTTTTTATTTTAATACATCTACTGACAGAGACGGGTTTCATTTTATATAGGACATGTATATTTTCATTAAGAAAACAAGTATACTGAGTTATAATTTTTTTTTTTTTTTGAGTTAATGATAAAACGATTTTTGCTTAAAAGAAATTACAATCATGCTTAAATATATACTGCAAGCGAGAAAAAATTGCTGGTTTCACAAATGTTTACGTGTTTCCTAATTCAAACGGGCATAAATTCGAATGGGATGGTAAACAGTTGAAAGAGGAAATTTTTATTCGCGTTTTGAAAAACAAATTTTAAAACCGGAGTTAACGAATAACACTGATAAACAAAAAAACTTTTTTTTAATATTTTTAAGTGTGATGTCATTTCTTGAATTGCTTTTATGCGTACATTACAGATCTGTAATACAATTTTTTTATCACCCCAGTTTAAATAAATTACGGTTAAAAAAAAATTAAGTGAAAATATAGTTAAAATCTGTAAAATTTATGATTTTTCATTGTCATATCTGTGTTAGAATGATGTCGCTGATGCTTTTCTTTTATAAATATCCTCAAGCACATCCCGAATTAATCTTCAACAATAATCGGCTAGCATCTTAGTATTCCATTTCCCTTTACCAAAAAATTTACCTTTAGTTTTCCAACACTGAAATATGTTGGTGGTTTACGATGTTCAACAATTACTTTTCCGATATTGTCCCGGAAAAAATCCAGATGTTAATAGAGGAAAATTATTTTCAAAAACGAATTGTATCCCACAGTTCTACGAATTAAGAAGCTGATTAATGATATCATGATAATTGTCGAATTTTGGTTTGCCAAGAAAAACTTTGTAAACATCTTTTTACATTATTTAACATCGAGTTAAATACATCATCTTTGACCAAATCTCTTATTTGAGGACCAACAAATATTCCTTCTTTAATTTTTTCTTCACTTATATTCGGAAATGTCTGCCTGATGTACAAAAATCTGGGACTATCCTTCTTCATTTCTTTTACAAAATTTTTCATTAGTTCTATCTTGATATGGAGAGAGAGTAAAAATATTTTTTTGGCTTCAACTAGGGGCTTATGAATAATATTTTTCCCCATTTGGAATTCAAGTGTCTTGTTTCTTCCACTCTTTGGTAACAATGTTTATTCCTAGCTCGGCTGTCCCATTCGCCAAGAAAACACATGTTCTTAGTATAGCCTAACTGCATACCTAAAAAAAAATAGCAATAAATTTCAAATCGCCACTTATTTTCGGCTATGTTTTCTATAATTTATTTTTTCAAGAATTTCTCATGTATATCTTTTTCAAATGAATACAAAATACGATTGGTATCGAAGGGTTTTGTTTACTGTTGTGGAGTAGAACCACTTGTTAATACTTCATACTTTGGATGAATCTATGAAAAGGCGCAAGTCCTTAGGTTTATGAACTTTTCCTAAGTACAACATAAGCTCATCATTATTTTTACAATAAATCAAATTATTTTCATCAATAAAGTACTCAGAAAGTTCTTTTTGATGGTTTCGAAAGCCCGAAATTTTTGAATTTTTTAAAAGTAAATTCCAACCTTGCAGCTTGATCCTAACAGTTCACCTTTATTTTCTGATAAATTTAAATCCCTAACCAAGATATTTAATTCACCCTCTGATAGAAGATGTAGCTTATATCTACATTAAAAGATAATTCCAAATCAAAATTATTATTTTCTTCTTCAGTAATACCTGATTTTTCATTGCTGTTTTCGAGGCATACATTCACAGGTGGCACAGGAACTGGAATAATTTCACGTGAGGTACACGCCTGATTGCAGACTGCAATGAAGGATATTTCATAGTATGTTGAGATTTTTTTTAGAAATTTCAGAAACACTTGTTAAATAAAACTAACAATCGAATACATGATTCTTTAGGTCACGCCAAGGTCATAGGTACACCAAATGGTAAAGCCTTCTGTGTACCTTTCAGCCATCCTCTTAAATACACAGAATTATTATTGCATAGGATATTAGGAGCCACGTCTTATCCTGATCACCAATTTACAGTGAAAGTACAAATAATATGATTGTTTAATTAAAGATGTGATGTTTTTTCTAATTGATTTTACAGTAAACTCACCACATACATAATAAAAGGCATCTACATCAATTACACAATTTCGAGGCATTATAACACTGCACTGTCAACCAAAGTAAGACAGGAATAAGACTGAGCAAAATTAATTCATTCCTAAATCCAGAGCTTGATAGAAACAATACAGCTGTCTTTCAGCTAAATTTTTTTACCTGCAAGGAGATGGTTAATCTTGTCCATGAAAGCTTATTCTTCAATAATAGATATGATGTCATAATATGATTTAATTTTTTGCCTAGCATTTACATCTTACAAATTATGTTAACAAAGATGAACAATAAAAAACGAGCTAAGTAAAATATAGGAGCTTAAAATGCTAACTATACGTGGAAAAATCAAAAAATTCTTTAATTAAAATTTTAATTAAAAAAAAAAATGGTGGGTGAGAGAAAGATTCTGATTCAATATTCATCTTCAGCATCAAAAAAGTTTAAAATCATGTATAGCATGTTAGAAAACAAAAAATATAAATACGACTGAGGAATATGATAAACATTCAGCTTTTTTCTTTGTATTATGTGTAACTATCAACCTTCTAACTCATTGAAAAGAAAAAGGGGATTAATAATTTTTTTTTTTAAATCATTACAAATTACATAATTTAATTTCATGGAAAAAGCTCTAATTTTAAACAATCTTCGAATATTTTCACAAAATTATCATTCCTCATTTTTATTAGTTTGATCAGGCTAATTTGAAAATTTTTATCTCAGATATTATTAAAAGGGGATCAATTTTTTAAAGGTTGCATCCGCAATTCAAAAAATAAATGTAATGAATTCTTTATTAGTCTATCATATGTGTATTGAAAAATAATAATTATAGTTTCTTTGATCGTTAGGAATCATAAAGTAGTCGATCTTATAATGTAAAACCCCAAACCCTAACTAGAACTGAATGAGAGACTTTCAATTTAGCTCTCAGTGATGCAATCAACTGAACCGTTGGCAGTATTGTACACTGTAAAAAGTTATTCATGTAATGTTTTCTTGTAGTAATGTAGCCGACTAATTGCAAAATATAACGTACAGTACAAAAATAAAAGAATGTTAATAATTTTCTTCTTCTTTTAATTTTACCCTTTAACGGCGAAGTGTAATTCATTTTCTGAAAACTCATTCTCCTTTTTCCATTCTTCTCTACCTACATTTACAGTCATTACAGTTTTATTTTAAGAATGTAGCCCTCTCTCTTTCTATTAACTGTTCTTTTACTATTTTTCGATCAACTCATTCGTTCGTACTTACCCGACCAACTACTGATAATTACAAGTTAATTGTTAAACTTGGAAAAAAAAATCGACCTCAACTTTAACGTTTTGAGATAAGGAATCGGAAACACTAATCAATAAAAACCTTTTTGTTTTCTCTTATCTTTTAATCAATGAGAATAAAAATATTTTATTCACAACAGAAAAATTTCCATAGTTAAAAATCTAAGGAATTAAAGTTTTTTTAATACTCATTAGATACATTGCAGTGATAATACAGTGCTTAGTAAAAGCAATTTAGCCATCTCTACTTCATTATCCACCTATCTACTATAAATATTTAGCGAGTATTATTTACGATCTTTTGCCTGTTTCTTAGTTTTCAAAGTATAAAAACCAAAATAATGCACTGTATGCTTTTATACTCCATGAAAACACATTTTATTTAATACTAATCTAACAATAAACGTCTCTCTAAACCGAAAACGGAAAATCTCTTCAATTTTTCCTACATCGGTTTATTTAAATCTTAACATTTTCTTAAATAATTTAAACTCTAATTGCAAAAAGATGTCCTTTTTCAAAAAAAAAAAAAAAAATAATATATATATATATATATATATACATTTCATTTGCTTTCTGTCTTTAAATATGAAGACGGATTATTCATTTAAAAATTAATTATTCATCAAATACTCTACATAACTGTAATGAAAATAGTAATAATAATATGTATTAATAAATGAAAAACTACCAGACGCAATATAAAAGAGAAGTGATTTTATGGATAAAATGTATTGGATAAACACACACATTAAAACATTTTAAAATTAAAATTTAAAACATCAATGACTCATTTCTATTATCAGTGTTTATAACTTCTTATCTCTTACCACAGCAGATAATTATCCCTATTTCACACACACACACACACACACACAC
>JAAAKQ030467782.1:0-10058 GCA_010016005.3 Zanna intricata | reverse complement strand
CACGCACCTACCTTGCATGTGTAAGTAAAACAAAACAAGAATTTCATAATAATGAATTCCAGAGCTTTACGTCACAGAGCAACGAAATTATTGCACTCAAAATGGATAAAAAAATTAAATATTTGAACTTCATGCGCAGCATTCACCTTGCATTTAATAACTGAATTATTCTCCACTTATGTCATGAACATAACTTGATTAATGCAAAATAAACTGATTATGAAGTATATATATATAACGTATAGTTACCAATAGTTTTAAGAATTGTGTTAAGAATTTTAACAAACTTCTTTAACACAATCTGTTACGTATACTTTTCAAAGAAGTTGCATTATAATTAATAAAATAATACACAAAAAAAAATTTCTCTGAAAAATAGATAACTGTGTAAAACATAGTTTTATGCTAATATTGGAATAAAGCAGAAATTAAGAGTCCTTAAATTTTTTGTGAAAGATAGCAGAACGAGATCTAGCCATATGGTTCGATCGAATATACTGAAGTAATCTTAAGGGAATAAGTTCTGTATGGTTCTATCATCCATCTATTAGTAAGTTTTTTTTTCAAACCCAGACCAGGAATCAATTACGGAATTTCAGTTTAATAATCAGAGCTATCTTATCAGAGAAAACCTGTATTCTTTTCGATGGCATTTTTTTTTTTTTTTGTTTGATGTAATCGTACATCTCTTTTCCTCACGATTCACTGCTGTTTTTAATCAATCGTAACTTATTTTCTATATACAACATCTTCAATCATTTACTTTTATAAATTCTAATCTTATCTCTCAGAAGTTCCATGCAAAATGATGTACATAAGTTAAATTGAGAGGTAAAAGCATTGTAAGAAGGGGATATATCAAGCTAGAAAGAAAAAGTATGTGACTACGGGTTAACATCAACTACTCGACTCAAAATAAGTCGCTGTTAAAAAAGCATGACATGAAAAAAATGGTGGACATGTACCGATTAGATAAAACTACATAAGATATCCTGAAAGTTGTGTAACTGGTGGTGGGAGCGAACAGACATGTCTGTTCTTGTTCCTGTTCATTAGGTAATTTCACAATGTTTTTTTTTCCAGTAAGTATTTTTGTGTTTATTTGTTGGATGAAAACTTGAAATTTAATAGTGTGTTTGGTTTTTGTTCGGAAGTGACGTGTGAGCGGTTTTTTTTAAAGTGGTTTTTTATAAAGTTGTTTTGTCTTGAGACTTGGTTGGCTACGTGATTAGTTCGGTCCACCAGATTACGCGGGACTACTATGCTGTTTACCGGACGAATTAATATTTAGATTAATCTAAGCTGCGTCTACCAGTTTTCGCAGACAGTAAGTTTACCCGCACATCAACTGTTGGATCAGAACTAACTTCTGTCAAAAACAATTTAAGTGCTGTTATTCGTATTTGGATGATTATCGAAGATCTTCTTCGTTTTTTATGATAAAAGAGGACGGCTTGCAGATGTTTAAATCAAGGAAAAACCTCCCTAGGTCAGCTGTCCGTGAGATTGTGTGGGCAGGTTCTTTCTAAGAAAGAGGAGGAGGAGGATAGACCGTTCGTGGTATCTAAATTAAGTGCGGTGAGGATGTTAGTGAAATCTCCCAAATACATGGGTTCACTGGATAGGCTCCTTAAGCAAAGTAGACATTAGGAGATCGAAGAGATCTATCAAGCTCATGAACACAATAAGAAATCCGTGGCGGTAATGTTAGAGATGGGCAACCAAATTAGGGTGTTAAATAAATTGACTGTCTCAAACATTAACACTAAGATTGAAATAAAGGAATGCTCTAAAGAACTAGGAGAACTTATGCAGAAAAAGAAAGTATGAAGAGCAGTTGTTTCAAGGAAGAGTAACGTTTAAATGCAGCTGCGCAGACCGCAGGAGCGGAAGGGACACACCAAATACAGCTAGCATTAGAAGAGCGATGGATGAAGACGTGCTGGCGAAATTGGTTACTAAAAGATGGCCCAAACTTACTTTTATAAATAAGTTTTTTCAGTATATAGAGTTTTTCAGTATATGTTTCATTAAAGAAGATGATGAAAAAAGATGATGATTTTCACATGGCAGTAACCTAAAGGTAGGAGTGCAGAAGCGCGTGTATACGAAGCTGCCATGGATGAGAGAATTTCGCAAAGGGTAAATTAACTGGAGGTCCTAAGTTCTAGATCCAAGTTGAAAGGTCTTTATCAGGGGTTCTAGCCCGAGAGGGAATTGAAGAGAAAAGTAAGTTAATTTGTATTTTGGTGGTCAATTCTGAGCTTGGAGATCAAATAATCAAAAACCTCATTGAGGCGGCCAATAGAGTGATTCATGTTGATAAAAAGATTTGTTTTGCTGCAGCTGCAATAAGATGGGCCAGACAATGAAGCGTTTGGTGGAATATTATGGATGGAGGTGTTCAGAAAAATTCATGGCGTTATTTGAGAGAATCCCGGATCGGGCAAAAAAAGGTATGATGCCTAAGGATTTGAGGCCTGTGGGTGTCCCTACAGCTGCAGTTATGGAAAAAGCTGAAGAACGTTCTTACGCTGATTTCTTAAAGAAGTCAAGTCAAATGTATCTAAAGATGCAGAAGATCCTCAAAATATAAAGGGCTCCCAATGCCAATACTGGAAGGGTGACAAGGGAGGAAAGTTCATTTCCTCAAGGATCTCGATGAACTCACTAATGTGGCGGAGATAGAGCACAGTCTTCAAACTGTTGTGGGATAAACTTGTGTGGAGAAGAAAGTTTCCACTTCGCCGGGTTTGGAGCCACTAAAGTAGCTACGGTGGTCTTATTGTGCGCTTATGCCGATAAATTAATTAAAGTAGGTCGCATAAAAATAGGTTGGGTAGCCTGCAGGGTGATGTTAAGATATGAGGGAGTACGCTGCTTAAGATGCTGGACATCTGGAGATCAAACGACGAACTATAACGGTCAACTCAAAACGAAGTTGTGGTTCAACTGCGGTAAGGAGGAACAACAGAAAAGGGATTGCGGGCGGAGTAGTAGTTTCTCAGCCTAAAAAATGATGTTCCCTCGTTTGGAGGACAGAACTGTAGGGTTATTACACGATTATTAAGATCTTACAGATAAATGCGGCGAGAAGCTCCATGTGAGAAATCCAAAGCAGTATTGATGGCGGGTAAGAGGAAAATCAGGGAAATATCCTTTGTACTAGATGGAAAGGTAATTCCCCCTCCACACAGTGAAATATTTGGGAGTCTGGCACGATCCGAGAAGGCCTTTCCAATCCCATATTTTGAAGACGGCGAGCAAGGCGGAGAGGGTGGTTAGGGCACTATCGAGCATACTTGCCAACAATTTCAGCACTAGATTTTTAAAAGAAGTCTACGCACATACTGAATTCCGTCATCCTTCCCGCTCTCAATTTGGTCGCGTGAACTGACGGTTAAGTATGCACAGACCAGAATGAACAGAGTTCACCCTGGTCTGTGCATACTTCCAGTTCCTACCTTATGCACGGTCAGTGCATAAGATCGGAACAGGAGAGAAGCATATATTACCAGCAAGTTGGTATTTTGAGAATATCAAGGAGAAAATTCTCGAGTCCTAGAGGAGCTGAGCCACAGTCGATCACGGTGATAATAAGGGGGTAGCTGGCGGAGGAGTAGTGGAGGATGTCAGTCCTTGTGGGTGGGCAGCGGGTGCTCCGTTGGGTTATCGTCTAACCATAATTCAACGCCTCATACTGCTGCTTGGAAGCCTGATCCTGCTGCTTGGAAACTAACTAACCTAGGTGTAGTCCGTAATCACATCACAGACACCGTATTCATGTCTCACGGCCAAATCTAGTTTCCGTGGGATGAAGATGGAGAATTTTTTTCGGTGCAAGCCCTACATTACCGTCTTGCGCGGGCATAGAGTGACTGATAGAACGTTGTAAATTATAAGATATTCACTAAAATAACTGAATGATTAAAATTAACCAATTATAAAACAAAAGTAATGTTATCTTATAAAATCGTTTTTCTTGATTAAACTTTCAATGTCACATTTACCCAATTCTTATATCTATAACGTCATTATGTATAAAAACTTTGGTCGTCTATATTGTTGATTCACAAGCATGTTTCTTTTTATTAAAATTCTGAATAATTGTGTTAAGTAAATATAATATTAAAAATAATTTGAAGCACGATTCACGTCAGTGTATTAACAATATTTTTTAAAAATACTTAATAAATTGTTCAAAAACTTTAAGAGATTTTAAAATATCATGTTACCACTGTTTAACGGTGACAAACCGAAAAAAAAATGAATGATGTAAAAATTAAATCGAAGAAAAATTTTAAAAATTATTTTATACCTGAAACAAATACTAAATAGACTTATGAAAAAAGTAATAAATATTGGAAAGTCATTAATTTGATCGAATTTTTATTACTGAACAAAATAACAATACTGCCTTTGATATTTTCATCTAATTTTCTTTAGAAGATACATCAAAGGATATGAATTTTTAAAAAACAGCTAGGATTAAGAGTAAGCCAAAAATATACTCGTAATATACAAAAATTGTTGAAAATCTTCTTTTCAATAAATAAAATACGTTTGTACACTTGTTTATGCAATAAAGTTCGGTTTTTATAAAACTGTAATTAAAGAAAAAATATCAAAACTTTGAAAAAGACGTATTAAACATCTCGTATTCAGGAGTGTATGATTTAAAAAAAAACTTAACGTACTCTATACAAAAAAAAAAAATTATTAATATTAAAAATATTAAATATTAATTAATATGATGGGAATTACTAAATACAAGGTTTATTATAAATTAACATAAACCTAAACTTATCAAAATAGTAGGAATACAAGATGCTCTTATGATTTTCTACTTGTACAAAAACATAACTATAAGAAAGGTAATGAAATCATTATTAGATTATAATTAAGTGTAATCAAGAGTAATTGAACATTATCATTAATGCAAGTAGCTAACTCTACTTTAAAAGAAATTTGTATATTGCAAATTAAATTGGAAAATTTTGAATTTATTCGTCATTTGCTTTTAAATATTTTTATATATAATACAAATGAGTTATTTATATATATAAATAAAATTTAATGCTATTTTAACAAAACTGTATTGCATTCGTATGAAAAACCAAGTTAAAGTTTCTACTTATTTAATTAGTCAATAAATAATTATAGCATAACTGCTAAAAAAAGAAAAATAAATAAAAAACAATTAACGCATGTACTTAATGCTCGACCGAGTCATAATTGTCTGAATAACGTAATCTTTCACGTGTTTAATCACAAATATAAATAGGGAAAATATCGAGCTCACATATCATGGGCATTCATAGCTTAAAATAGATATTTCCAGCTTTTCTTTGTTCTGCGATGACAAGGTAATGAATTATGCTCATTATTAAAGTTTTTTTGTAAGTGAACTATTTCCTATTAAAACATGTAAATTTATGATTACAGAGTGCATAAAAGCAAAAAAAAAAATTAATAAAATTTGTAAAGATATATAAATGTACTTGTAGACATTTGTTGATCCATGACAAAATCTTCACTTAAGGTCCACGAAAATTATATACTTCTAAGAAATGGGATGACAGCAGTTTCGAAAGGACCTGGCTAGAAGAATCACTGAAAGACTGATGTCTAAGTAGAGAGCTCCAACCTAATCTGTAAAAAACGGGTAGTGATAAATCTTATCCGAAATGAAAACTAAAGATTTACTCTTAGATATACGTCTCTACGTACGTATGTACGACATGTTTAGAAAAAAGCTGCTTTATTAGCTATTGAATATATCGAACTCTCAACTTTGACAAGGTGGAAGAAATACAGTGAATCATTACACTAACGGCCTACACATTTATATAATTAGCTTAGTTATTCGAACAGTCTTTGTTATCGTACGAGCTATTAACGGACAGAAATTCACAGCTGTGTGTAAATATATGTATACTATTAGATCAAAAGTTAATTAATTTTTGTACCAACAATGGTAGTAGATCACATAATGGTAAACCCCACCTGTCCTCTTCATATGAGGACGAATACAAAGAGCTTGGATTCGAGCAGTAAATGCATAAGTATAATAACTCTGAATGTACTTAAATAACTCCACAATTTCAAATAAAAATAAGAAATGCGTATAAGATAATATTCTATTTCTAAAATGTATAAAAAGAAGGTAAGCATTCTTCATTATAGACTCCTACATTGTGTATAGAATAGTGATTAAATTTCATGGATGAATTACCTTTGCAAAAAGGTTTCTTTCTCTAACACCGAAACTAATTACATAAATCTTTTTAACGTATTTTTCATGTAAAGAACCTCAAATTCAAGAGGCACTATACCAAGTTTCCTTCTCTGAATATAATCATCACCATTTGTCTGCAGCTACTAGACAAATCTGTTTGAAAGCTTTGAACCTCTCCTCCTACCCTACTGTCACCTCAGCTCCGTGACCTGCTTCCATTTCATTCCTCTCATCTGTACACAACATCCACTCCCTTTCAACCACATACTGTCATTCGACCTCTTATAGGCTTGAATTTGCCTACATTTATGGGAACTTCATAATACTTTCAATACCATATACAGCACAATAAATAAGATAATTCACTTCACTTTATAATATTCCTGAAGCGAGATATTTGATGTAATGTGTTATTTGATATAAGATGTATATCATTTGTTGAAGTGATGTGTTTCTCTTGTATGTTGGTAGCATCATAACATGTTTGTTATTTCATCATGAATTTTTACATTTTTTTATACAGGAAATAGATTTTCAATTGTAAGTTTTTATAAATTAAAGTAGCAGGAATTACACAAAAACATACTAAACCACTAAATTAATAATATATATAATTTATTATATACTCGAATATTAGAATTGTTTATGTGTGTGTTGACTCGTACAACTTACATATATACATTTTTTTAGAGAGAAAGAGAAAAGAGAGAGAGAGAAATTTAAAAACGAATAAATTATTTCATTAAAAATACATTTGTGAGACTAGGAAATCCTACGCGGTAAATGTAAACGAGTGGGTAAAAACGAGCAGTAGTGAAATGGAATGGGTTAAATTGAAGAGTAAAGCAGCCACTTGCCTGAATGCCATTGATGTACATAAAAGCAGAGTGGTGGGTCACTAGCGAACCATATTCCTTTTAGAAACTGGAAACCGTCCAGATTGAGCCAGTTTTGTACACTGACCTCCACGTGTCGGCAATCTGCCAAAATTAATGAAAATGAAAATATACCATTTTAACTGAACACTACACTAATCCGTAAACTAAACTTCTGTATTAAATAAGGATTATAAACTTGTTTAATTAATTTAATCATGTTTTTTTAATAACATTTTTATATAAATTATTATAATTGATTTGCAAAAAAATTTCTGTAATTATTTTTGTACGCTATATTTATTATCCAAAACACCCACTATATTAGTTCATTATATTTGAGAAAAAAAAATGTAATAATTATTCTTTGTAAATAAATCCGCTATATTGTAGTTACAGAATCAAAGCAAATTTTGTACTTATAACTAAATAATGAATAAGATACCTTTGCCAAAATGGAAACATAAGTCGAACTCGTCTCAGAATTCTATTATTCATTTAAAACACATGAAGGTCAAAAATTTTCATAATGTTTCAGTAATAAATAGTCAAAATAATTTTTGTGTTTTGAGAAACATAGTTAACTAATAAATTATTTATTTTAATCATTAATAAAAATCTATTTTAATAACCCATTTTTTTCGGAGATCTCATGAAAATCAAATGCAAAAATAAAATCCTTGAAAGAGATAAGATTTGACATTTCAAGATACATAAAAAGTTACATTGTTTATTGTATTGGATCGCTCTTCATTGAAAGACAAAACTTTGTCACATACTTAACTTCTAAATGTATAATCATAATTTTTATAACCTGTTGCAAGTAGAGGTGGCCGTAGATATTTTATTAACCGCCTATTTTAGCAGAAAAAATCCACCAGAACTGTTCGCAAATAATAAAAAGGAATACGTTATTATACGTATTATTTCGTCCTCATCTTTGCTGCTCTCAGAGCTGGGAGGAAGTCTCCTCTTCCTGTTCCCTCTCGGCCGTCTATCTTCCCTCTCTGAAATTTCCTTGTTCAGAGCCTCTGAACTTGTCTTTCGCGTCTCCATGAGTTCTTCCCTGGACTTCAGTTACAAATTCTCCTTTTGGTCTTACTGGAGAGCGAGACAACACTCTATCCGGTTGAAAGAGGTCCATGTTGACCCTAAACCAATTTTTGTCCTTATCTCTGTCCCCTAAAGTGGGACAAGAAAATAAATTGCATTACCGTTTTCTACGTCAAAAATCAAATGAAACTGATTACCCGCACAACCAAAATAAGGGGGGGGCAATTTGGGGGGGGTCGGAAAATGTATCCACCCAAATAAGGAATTGGATTCAGGAATTATTCAGGGAACTGAATAGATCCAGAAGCGATTGGTGTGGTAATATAAACTGCGAAATAGCCATGAAAGATATGTCAAATAAATATGGCTGCAATCTCTACCACCAAACAGATAGCTATAGAATTGAATAATGCGATACCAGTTGGCGTATATTACACACCAAACTGCAGTCTGGAAGATTTTCAGATGTATATAGACGATTTAGAACGCCTAGTCAACGAGCTCAAAAGAAGTTAATAATTCTTGACGATTTCAACGCTAAGCCACTAGGTTTGCAACTTGCAGCAGATTTAAACCAGTAGAGGTGAAATGCTGAATGTATTTATGTCGACGCGTATATCAACGACGGAACACCAACTTATTCTGCACGTGGCCACACATCTGACCTGGATCTTGCAATACTTGAGAGATAGCATCCGGACTGTTACTGTTGGAAAATATTGGATGATTTTAGTGCAAGTGACCATTTGGCAGCTTTATTGGAAATCACAGACCCCATTATTAAATCTCAAGATGGACTCCCACCGCCTAGACTAAAGAAACATCAGATCGATGCTCTGGTTGAATAGATTCCTGTCAAACTTAAAAACAATGACGTTATGCCTGAATTTTTTCAAGAAACTATCCGTGATGAGATGACAAGGATAAGAGAGTAAGAAAAGATCACAAACCTGTGTATTGATGGTCTGAAAATATAAGCATCCTGCGTAGTGAATCACTACATAAAAGAAAAATGGTTCAACTGTTACTCAGGCAAGGTATGGATAATGGACAAATTGCAGTTGAGGACTATAGACAAACACGTCGACATTTAAATTATGAAATTAAGAATTCAAAGAAAAAAGTGGCTAACGCTGTATGGAGAATTAGATCGCGACCCTTGGGTAATGCGTACAAATGGTGACTAAGCGGTTTGGCCGTAGGTTGCCATTACTATCCAGTGAGGATGCTATGACCGTATTAAACCGCTTCTCTTCCCTGTGTCGAGATACTCCTTAAAACACCAGAAAGGTATGATAGACGATGCTTCACCACTAACGATATAACACAAGCAATCAACTGCTTGAAAAATTCCAGCAGTCTGAGCCTGACGGTATCCTAGCTGCTGTGATAAAAGGCCTTCCGGTTAAGGTACCCGGTGTAATATTTAAATTGTTTAATAATTAATTGGAGAAAGGCACGTTTTCACGTTTTTGGAAGGAATCACGCGTGGTGTTCATCTCTAAGCGTAATACGGCTG
Organism: Zanna intricata; assembly: GCA_010016005.3. Lineage (NCBI taxonomy): Eukaryota > Metazoa > Arthropoda > Insecta > Hemiptera > Fulgoridae > Zanna > Zanna intricata. Next base: position 373 of record JAAAKQ030467782.1, on the reverse strand, counting down.
AACTTGGACTGGAGGTAAGACCTCTATGCCTCCTTAATAACGTAGGCAAAGCCATGGAGAGAGCTATTTATATTAGGCTGATGAATTAGATAACAATGGTGGCTTACACGAACATCAATATGGCTTCATAAAAGGTCGATCTACTCTTACGGCAATTAACTGTGTCACTAGATTGGTATTAGAGGTAAGAAGCGGTTCGTGGCGCACCCGGGGTGTTCCGGCGCTGGTTCTACTATATGTCCGGAACGCTTTCGGTTCCGTTCCCTGGGACATGGAGTTTAAGGTACTTAGGAACAAGCCAGTATGGGCGCATAGGTTGGATCAAAACAGAGCGCTTCTTCTAAATTTAAGGAGTGCCCAGCGCAGAGCCTTA
>JAAAKQ030467771.1:0-24042 GCA_010016005.3 Zanna intricata | reverse complement strand
TCATGTTCTCACTATAATTGGCGACCGTGATTGTTTTGTTAAAATAATTGTGGGGAAGTCGATATCGTGCTAAATACTAATCATTCGCCCACCTCATATTATTTTTTGCAGACCTCATAAAATGTCTTAATATGAAGATCTAATTGAATATAGATGTCTTCTGATTGAAGATCTGAAAGATCTAATTCTAAGGATAACTTAGTGGTTTTTTTTGACAGTAAAAAGGAAAGTGAAGTTCCTGCTTCAGAAGATATTTAGAGTACAGTTGATATTATTGAAAATGAGCCGCAGAGTTAGCTGAGCAATCTCTTTAAATATGTGAACTTTTTCTTAAAAGAAGCAAAATGCGAGCACCCAAGACCTAAATACAGCTACTGTATATGATTATATTTTCCTTTTTTTTCATTAAAGCATTGTCTATGATAATACGACTGGTAATTTGTGGATATTCAATTATAATTTTAAAAACATGCATATTCTCAGAATTTTGGAAACTAGCAAAGATTTTTCCTGTTTCAAAAGTGTGACCTATATAATTTTAGCAATTATAAACCAATCTCAGTACTAAGTACTGTAATTAAAGTCTCTGAAAAGGTTGTCCGTAGATACATTTGTGACTTGTAGTAGAAATATCAATTCATTGCAACATGGATTTGAGAAAAAACAATCAGTAACATCAAATTTTAATCACCTGTTGTTATATGTTGCCTCTACATTTAGGAATAGAAAACAGATCGATATTGTTAACTTTGATTTTCAGAAAAATTTAAAATTCTGTTCTACATGACATCCTAATAGAAAATTTTCTCGAATTGGGATATTTGGAAGGATGTTAGAATGGATATAGTCATATCTCCAGGAAAAACTTTTGCATTACAGTGAATGGAAAATTTTACAAGAATCTAATGCCAAATCAAGTGTTTCATAAGGATCCAGTCTAGGGCTTTATATTTTTATGTTTATCAATGAGACACCAGAAAAGTTACTTTTAATTTTTTTTTTTGCCAGTAATTTTAAAATAACAAATAATGAATACATTGTTCTTCAGAGTGATATTAATCAGATTTATAATCAATAAATCTATTGAAAACAGGCTCCATTAAGTCTCATAAGACACTGTTTATTACTTACACCAGAAAGACTCTGGCTGTCAAATATACATATAATATTACGAAGGTGAAAATTCACTGCGAGAGTAATGTTCATGACTTAGGTGTACAGTTTAATCCTTAAGATATTATTTACTGGTCATGTTGATCAAATTTTTTCAAATACCAAGGCTTCCTTTGATTACCAGAAGATTCCACACACTTAATACTATTTTAGAATTATATGAAGTTATTGTTAGGCCCATGTTGAAATATTGTTCTGCCACTTGAAACTTTAAGAAGTATTAGACAGAGGTGACAAGCAATAAGATTGAAGCAGTTCAAAGAAGATTGTTACCCATACTACATGAATGAAGGTTAGATAGACAGAGGTTTATTGTATGAAGATGGATGTATTAAATTTGACATTTCAGTGTTAGGGAAAGGAGAGTTAACTCTAAAAGGTAGTCAATGGTTTTATTGATACTGATGTTTTTGACACTGGGATCCAGTTATTGTAGTACAAGGTTTTTTTATAAAAATTATTATAATTCCCCATATATAATGAAGTCCACAAAATAAATTTATAATTAATTAAGGTGATAAAAATTGTTAAATTGTTATGTTAATATTTAATAATGGTATTTTATTAATAATAGTTCATTTCTATATTTAATAATAGTATTTTTAATATTATTTCATTTGTATGTTAATAGTATTTAAATAATTCAGTATTTATTATGTGTGGTCAGATTTCGAACTTGCTAGAAACTCATAGAGATTACTGGATTGTACCAGAAACAGTAAAGCTGTATCTATGTTTGAATTATTACTTTTACTAAAGAATGAATCTTTATTTGGCAATTGGCATTGATGAAGTTTATTTTTGTAATTAAAGTAATTAGTTATATTGTTTAGAATTAATTGTATTTATAAATAATGAAGATATTTGTAATAGAAGCAAATCAAATTTTCTAGTGTTTTCTAGACGTCAGCTATCAGTACATAAGCGAGTCGAGGGACCCTGGGTTGGTTCATTCATGTGAAGTGTTCTGATGCTATTATGCTCCGCGAAGTTTAAAATTGTTTCATGTAGATTTTGTTAAGCGTTGTAGATGTTTGTTTGTTTGTTATGTTAAATGAATTATTGTGTTGGTTATTTACTAATCATCTTCTCACTATAATTGGCGACCGTGAAAGTATTGTTAAAAATTGTGACGAAGTCGATATCATGTTACATACGAATCATTCGCTCACATCACAGTTTCCAAATGCAAACACCAGAAAAATATTTTTATATATATATATAAGCACTGGTGAGATGAGTCTCATGGAGAGATGCGTCTGGCAATTATACAGTAACAATATTGATACATTTAATTCAACAAGAGAAAACTTTAAGAGGTCAATTACTGGCTGTGTTCTTAGGAAATAAATTATTTGTGGCTTTCATGATTTAATATTTTAAGTTATAGTTTTTAAATAGATGGTTTGTTCAAGATAATTTAATTTATAATTATTTTTATTATTATGTTCTTTCATTCTGACTAGTTCTCTTATGAAAAGTAGAGTTTCAAAATTTTTCAAGATTACAAAAAAAAAAAAAAATCATAAAAAGAATTATTATTATTATTATAAAATCAACTAATAATTTCAGAATTAAAATAAATTGAAAAGACCAAACATGTATTTTCTGAAGTAGGATAGTTGTTTATTCAGATAGATAGTTTGTTTCATTTTATTATTAGTATTTTTATTTTTTTATTTGATTTTATTTATTTATTCTTTTCTTTTTATATACATAAAACAAGAAGACAGAAAGAAAATTACACTTTCAATTTTCATTTATTTATTTTGATTAATATGACACTGACATACAAACAATTAAAAAAAATAGAATTTCTTAAAAAATTAAAATAAAAAAGTAATTAATTACCTCAAATTAGAATTAGTATTATTCATAAGAAAAAGAAATTATTAAAGCTAACAAAACAAACTAATTCATATTTTATTTCCATTTATTTTAGCATTAATTTCTTAAGATAATTATACAAAACTAATAATAAATCATCTATTAGTAGTATATCACATGAGTTAATATCACAAAAGTTTCCATAATTTTTTAATAAAAAAAAAATAATAATATTAATTAATAGGTAGGTAACTATATTCAAATGCATACTGTAAGTCAGTAATTAACCCAGTTATATAGCTGACTTTTTTATTTGTTTATGTATATGACCGTCAAAAATGTCTTAGAAAAAAATGTATGTACTGCAATTACTGATGATGGTTGTTCTAATAACTGAAATTTTCACCAAATTTTAGAATTTCTTTTTTGATTTATTTTTTCAAGTTCCATTTGTTATATTCTTTTTTTAATTTAGCTCAATATTTATCAGATTTCATTGTTAAACAAAATGCTTTTTTAATTCTTTAAAATATACGAATGACTATCTTGTTTTTATTTGAATTAGTAAATTAATTTAGGACATTTCAAATTGAATATGATGTTCCTTGAATACAATGTTATGGATTTTTTTTGTGAATGGACGTAATTAGATTCTAACTGTCTAAAAAATAATAGTGGTTTAATATTTTTATTACAGTTTACTTGGGTTTTTACTATTTATGCTTTCATCACACATTCTGTAAAGATTTATATCATACATCTTTACATCTAAAACATTATGGAAGTTTTTGAAAACGAACAAAAAGAAGATACTTGGTGACAGTTACAATAATTTTTTAATTATATTTAAACAAAAAACGTTTTGGTTATCATTTATAATATGCTTTCAAAAAATAACTGGGTTTTTCTGACTTATTTTTTTTAAGTACACACACACTCATAACACTTAATGATTAATTATTGTTAATATTTAACAACTTTTAATAATATCTTAAACACAAGTATCACATTTTTAAATTCCTGCATTGAAGATGCATTAAACGACTATTATTATTTTTGTAAATGAGAGAAAGAAATAGTCATGTATTATATATATATTTTTTTTTTAACAGCATGATAATTAAATTATAACATGATAATGTCTGTCAACCATTCATGAGTTGGAAGATCAGTGCAATTATCACAATTATAAATATTCTCAGAAACATGCAATACGGTGTACACTTAATTAATTAATAAACAATAATTAAATTTTAATTATTGCTTATAATTAAAATGCACGAACGTATTATTGTTAATTATATATCAGCATTCCTTTATTAATTAATTATTCATGTTATTTATAATATTAAGTAATTTTTAATTTTAAATATTTATAATTTCATAATTTATAATGCATTCACATTTTATACCTTCCTATTTTGTTTATTATTTCATTATATTAGTTTTGCACAATTTTCAAAGTTTTGTTTTGGTTTTCTTAAAGTTTTATCATCATGTTTTATTTTTTGTCAGAAGATAATTGAAGTTATATTTACTCTTATCATAGATTTAAATATTCTAAGTTGACTTTTACAAGTGAAGCTAACTGAACATTAAAAATCATACAGTAATTTATTACAATCATTAATTGTAACTAATCATTATATTTTTAAACATAATTTTAAGAATTTCAATATCTTTAATAATTAATAAAAAATATTTTATTTGTAATTTAATTTTACAGAATACAGAATTTATTTAATTTCAAAAATTTTTCATTGATGTAAAATTTGGTAACAGTTTGATAAATGTTTTTATTTTGTGTAATAATCGTTGCTATTCTAAGCACATAAATTAGAGTAGTCACTACACTTTGTTTTTAAGCTTATAAATTACATAGCAAGAGTAAAATAATCAACTATACAATAAAAGTAAATAACCAACTAGTTTAATCATTTTAAATTAATAAATCAAAATTACTAATAAATTTTTTGGATTCATTATTTTCAGGTTAAATTTTAATAAATCACTATTAAATTATTATAATCAAAATTAAATCATAAAAGTCTATTTATGTAGGGTATTTTAATAAATATAGACAATTTATGGAAATTTAACAATGAGATATTGAAATTTTTACTAAAAATTGCATACATTATGTGTATATAAACCCCTTTTATCGAACAATCCAACCATTTTCTTGACAAATATTTTTTACTTCTACATCTGAGGTTGACTTCTGTTCTTATTAACATCTTGTAAATGCAAACAACATGCAGGAAAACCAGCAATGTTTATTTTTGATCAGGTGTGGGAAGTAATTTATTAAATGTAACCTAGGCTACTGCATTACAATATCCATTATTCATTAACTATACAGTTGTTATCTTTATATTACAAAAAAATTTTAAAAATGCTTCATTCTTCTTCTTTTACATTCTATATAGATAATGTTTTCTTTATCATTATATTAATCTTACTCTATATATAATTGGTTATTAATTAATAATAATGATTTTTTTTATGAAATTAATGAATAAATAATAATAATTTTGAATGATATAAAAAAACCACCTACAGATTTATATAATTTACATAAGTTTAAAATACTTCATCCACCAAAACTATTATCAAACTTTTATTTTTAAGGTAACAGGGCAAATTATGTAGTTGCAGAATTATATAGCTACAATTCATTTATAATTAAGATTGTTTAATAGTGGCTGCCATGATGGAGGATGAGTTGATAACTATAACTAACAATAAGGTCAGGTGAAGTACCTGGGTCTGTTAAACAAGAGATTGACTTTCCAGGTATATCAGACAGCAGGGAAGGCTGAGAGAACGGCCTCAGTTTTCTGTCGCATCATGGCGAATGTAGGAGGGCCATGTCAATCAAAAAGGCAGACGCTGACTGCAGTAGTCGACTTGATTCGATAATGGAAGGAATGATGGCATTCTGGAAAGAATATGGAGGATGATGGTCCTTTGTGTAACATTGGTATACTGTACATTATCTTACGAGGTGGCAATGGTCCTCGCCGGAATTCCTCCTCTTGAATTGCTAGTCAAGAGAGAAGGGAGAGGAAAGAAGGTGTGGAGCACAATTTAACCAGACAGAGTTTGTTTGCAAGCTGGCAAAGAATGTGGGAAGGCACTTAAAGGGAGCTGGACTGTGTGTCTGATACTGGTTGTGAAGGATTGGGTGAACAGGAGGGTGGAAGAGCTGGACTTCTATCTCACTCAATTCCTCGCAGGGAATGGATGTTTCAATGCATATCTTTCTAAAATGGGAAAAAGGAACACCTCTGCATGTGTTTATTGTGCGGTGGCAGCAGATTCTGCTGAACATGCTATCTTCAAGTGTTTGAGCTGGGAACCGGAAAGAAGGAAGTTAGTAGCGGATGTAGGCCTCTTGGACCCTAATAATATCTCCGGGTTCATGCTCAGAAGTGAAGAGGCATGGACTGCTGTTGTGACCTATATTAGAATGGTATTGATGCAGAAAACAAGAGAGGAGGATTTGGCGAATTAAAATTGCAGTGTGCACCTTGTGTGGTCAGTATCTTTGTTAGCTCAGCGTGGTAACCACAAATTTAGGATGCATATATTTTATTTAATATTATTGTCAACTCTTAGTACTTAGGTGATGTTGCATGCTGTGTGTTTGCTTTGTTTTATCAGTTGCTCTTGTATCACCATGTCGAAGCATACCCAGTTGATTAATTTAGGTTGTATAAATTCTGTAACTAGTACAAAAAACTGGAGAAGAGTGCTCAATACAGGAAGATTTAAAAAATATAATAATAAAAAATAGAGTAAAAGAAAAAAAATAAATATATATATATATAAATATTTGTTATGGTCATTTTGTTTGTAGTACTTAGTAAGTTAGGTATTTTTTGTATATTTTTGCTGCATCTTGTAGTATTCGTTATATAAAATTTTTGTGGGTTAACCATATTAATGTAATATTGTTGTGTTGATAGCTATGTTTTTGGGGTATTCCGTGTTGGTTGTTCGCATCGTTTTTCAGATTCTGTGAACTGCCTGTGCACCCTCAAGTAATGCCATGTGGCAGTTCCAAGGTGCATATGATTTATCCAATAAAAGGTGGTGGTTTTAGTTGATAGTCTGCTGGTGGTGGTTGGATAAAACCACCAGCAAGAGTCTGACATTCCATTCCATGCGTAAATGCATTTCCACCACTTTCCCAAAAAAAAAAGGTTTTGTAATAGTTTTATTGATACAGTGTATAGATTAATAATAGTTATAAAAAATAACTGTGTAGGTAGTTACAATGCAGTTTAATCTACAAATAAGAAAGTAATAATACTGTGTTAAAGAAATTCTTTGTTAAATTTCTATTTCTCTTTTTTATTAATAAATTATATATTATATTAAATTAATAAACTATTAATAAATTATATTTTTCAGTACCTACATCATATTCTTATTTACATATTACAGATATGTAAAATACGACTGTTTTTTGTAGCATTTATTATTGTTATTAATATTATATTTTAATTGATGAAAGAGAAAAAGAGATTGTTCTCAGCCTATACTGTTTTTCATCTTTCTGCCGGTCAGGACTTTTTAATCTGTTTCACAAAACAGTGTTTAATGTTTATAGAAATGATTTCAACTAATATTATTTGATTTAAAAAATCAACTAGGGCAAATACAAACAAATGGGAGGTGCTAAAATAACCAGTCTTTATATACTTCCTGCCATTACTTCATTGAGATACTTTAAAAAAGCACTAGGGATTTGCTAAATTTTCCTTTTACTAGCTTATAATTAATAGATTAAATTGTATTATTTCTAAAATCAAGTCTTGATAATAGTAGTTGAAGTTGCTAACTTTTTGTTGATAACAACATTGAAATCTATATGTTTAATAACAGAATGAAAAATAAGCTAAATAACATATTTAATATTTTATTAAAATATTAAGTCTCATGAATACCTTCAAATATATGTATTATGATCCTTGATTTATTACTTAGTACGCTTTTTATCTAGCGATTATAACCTCTAAAGCAGAATAAAGTATTTAATAATAGTCGTTTATATTTCACATGGGTCTATTTAAAAATAAAGTAATGCATTTGTGGATAGGGAATTTTTTAGCATCAGAAAAGCAGATTTGCAAAGATTACAAGAGTTTTTTAAATTAATTGGATAAGTTACACTTTTTTTTAATACATAATCAAGTTGTTTCAGATCTTACCATTATGTAGTTATGTATGATGTAATAAAAATACATTACTAAGAGATTTAAAATGGTCCAGAAATTCATTACACTTTTGTGTATGACCTCTCCCTCTCTCACCATTAACATATATACATGAAAATATGTTAATATATATATGAATAATATATTATATATATATATATATATATATATATATATATTCATAAATACATTATTATTATCATCTAAATTATTATAAAATATAAATTAATTTGCATTTTTCAATTACAAATTTTAAATAACCTTAAGAATCTTTAAGTGCAATATACTTTAAAAACTTACATAACACGCATTTTACCAAACAAGAACACAGAAATAACACATACACACATATTCACATCTAATGTACAATTTCTTTGCCTCTGCAACAAATTTTAATTTACATTTTCATAAATGTAAGAACAAATTGTCCATTAACATTTAATTCCTAATATTACTATTATAAATGTAGTTATATATTAAATAAGCAGTCTTGTAAACTCTAAACTCCAAATTACATGAGAATAAAATTTTAATATAATATGGTTAAAATTCAAAACAAAATGAATAAAAGATTCTTATGATGAACAGTCCTAACTCAGTTATTAAAATACACTATTAAAAGTATTTTTAGATGTCTAAAAACTTAAATTAATGTTTTATTATTATAAAGAAAAGTAAAACCAATCCAAAATTAATTTTAAAATGTTGTAGTTGAATTATTACACATCTTATAAAAATATTTACTCATAGTAAACTAATAAAGCAACAATTCATTAAAAATAGCAATTTTCAAGTAGGTAATAATAAATAAATACATACTATAAATTTTTGTGGTGTTAATTTAAAATTTAACAGATTTATTACCACCTACAAAATTTTATTTTTTCAGTGTATACCAAAATGCACATACTTTTCACACCAAGTCCTTGCCTCTTCTTGGTTTGAGCAGCACATTGGATAAACAATATTAGATTTTGTAGATTTTGCACAGCGTTGGCAGAGTGTTTGTACTTCTTCCTGTAAATAATAAGATGTTAAAAAAAAATTTTTAAAGATATAAAAAAATTATTTTTTGTACAATATTTATAATAATAATAATAATGAGAAAACAATTGACTAGGATAACCAATCCAGTTCAATGAGAAACAAATCCTTTTCTGATCAAGTAATTCCTTGCAGTCAGCTAGACATAGTTGGTAATTAATAGGTGTAAAAAGTACAAAAGTTTGATTGATTTAGTTATTTTGAATCTAAAGAATTTCCAGAAAACATTTAGAAGGTTTTTAAACAAATGCTTTGTCTTTAAACAAATGTTGAAAGGCGTAACTGGTGTTTGGCTTTTTTTTAAGGTGTTTTGGTGTTGTATACTTATAGACGAAGTATCGTTGCACAAACGTGAGAGTAGGCAACATTTTCTGTTGTGAGGTTTCAGTGATATTTACGTTTTTCAATCGTATTACCATAAGAAACAGTGTAAAGTAGAGGTAACATAACCTATATTAATACTGTGAATTTTTCTAAGTCGATAGACTTGTTTTAACAATAACTGGTAAACAAGGTGTGACATCACTTCAGGTGAGCAAATTTTTATTCCAAGTGCCACTCGATTTTATATAGGGGAAACTTCCATCCACTATAGCTTCCTTCCTTTTCAATATCTTTCCAAATCCTTTTGAATCTTTACCGAACCTTTTTTTTTTATTAGTGAATTATTATTTATTGTATTTTGTTTTTTTACAATCGAAGGTTACTAATTATTAATACATCAATGTATTTAAATTAAAATATAAATATATATATGAAGTTGGATACAAACTGATGTGCATTCCCCTTGTTAAGATCCAAATTTTCATTAAAATTTTATTTGGATATAACTCTGGAACCAATGAAAATAAGTACCACGTATTATATATCGTTGAAAAAAAATGTTTTTGGATTTTGGCCTTTTTTGTAAACTTTTGGTACAGTAAATTGCATTAAAATAGAGAGATGTACAATTATATGTTTCAACAATCCTAAATCCAAAATGTCAACATCCTACGGCTAATCGTTTTTGAGATACATACGTATATACGTACCTACATGCCTACAGACATCACGCCGAAACTAGTCAAATGGATTCATTTCAACTAGTCAAATGGGATGGACAAAATGGATATTCCGTTGAAAACAGAAAACCGAAAATTTTATAATTATTAATAAATCAATATATTTAAGTTAAAATATATATTTACGAGTATATATATGTATATGAAGTGAAAAAGTTAAAAAATTATATGTATACGAAGCAGCATTCGAACTGATGTGTGCATGGTTACAGATCTGAAATATTCTCACTATACCACATAGCTGCTTGAGCTTGATGTGAAATAAAAATACCATATAAGCTAATGTAAAATAGTGATATGGACACCACAAGAAATGTGATGTAATGTAGTGTCCATCACAATGCAATTGTGTAACTGTCCACTTTATTAAAGAATTGGAAGATTGTATCTCACTTTCAAATGAAATAAGTTTAAATGAAGTATAAAAATAATATGTACATGTAATTGAATAGGCAAATAAGGAAGTCATGTGGTGTCAACATCAGATTTTGTTTTACAAGTTTCAACAAGTTTGTGCAATGACCAACCAAGTCTCTTAGATATATGATTGATATATTCTTTCTTCACTACTGGATGATTCCCATAAGTTTTAAATCCTGTAATGTAGCCTTTGAATCCTCATTGCCCAACATTGAGGTATATCTAAATGTTTAATTAATAGTTCTCTTCTAAATAATTTGTGCTGTGTTGGTCTCCACTGATGGAGAGGATTCATCATAATTTACAGAGCAGTTTACTGCATGGTATTAAACTATTTTTTAAACTGTGCTCAATTGTTCACCAAATTTTTTTAAAATGCACAGTTCTGATAAAATTTTAAAGCGGTGTAATCTATTACTACTCCTGTATCTATATGGATTGTATTCCCTACTCCATAATTTGAGGTGAAACCTTTCTTATACCAGCTTCCATCAAAACTTATAGCTAAATCCAACACAATATCATCTGTTACTGATGGAGCATTAGCTTTATAAAATTCCCTGACTCTTTTCACAAAAATGTGAATCCTGGAAACTTTGACATTTCTGTAAACAGATTGAATGTGTTTATGAAATGACTACTCATTGAAGTGGTGTTCATGACCATAGAAAATGTTTCAACAGCACCCTACCCCTTGCTCATACACAAAAATGTTTTAACCATTTATATATTTATGTCATAAGATTTATGTCCAGGTAATTTTGGAGAACTAATTTCATTTGCTATATCTTCTTTGCTATATTTTCATTTGCAATATAAATTTATATTTTCAGCTAAACCAAACAAAGGTTATGTAGCAAAAACTATATTAGTGTGACATGTTGGGCAAGCAACTTTTTCAAATATTTTTTTTAAAATTGAAACCTCATTCAACATATATTTTGTATTGTCTGTTCGGTCCTCTTCATAATTAAAAAAAAAACAGATTTTCTAACATTATCTAAATAACATTCTTTATCATTAGCAGCGATTCTTTATCATTAGTATTTGATGTTGGTTCAAGTGTACTTTCTATAGCTTGCAGCAGGCCTGTTACTATCGCTTTTGTTTGTATCAATTCAGATTTTTAAATTTAATTTTTCTGGCCAGTGTTAATTCTTTTTTTGCTAAAGTAGCAACCCCCTTGTATAACTTTTTTGCCCTTTGTTTAATTGGAGGTATTTTTAAAAACAACAAAAATGAAATATTAAAAATACAATAACAAATGTATAACCAATGGGCTAATATACAAAACAATGAAAAATAACTGCTCCAAAATAAACACATTTCATTGGACAAAACTTTCAGTCACATTTTTCAGTTGATACACTTCACTGAGCAATGTCTTATTACAGCTGTTATTTTTAAGTAGTTCTGCCATTCATAGGAAAATACTGTAACACAAGAATTCCCCATCAAAATAATGTATTAATCATCTTCTGTAGTTTTCAAGTAACAGGCAATTGCAAAATAGACTCAGTCTTTTATCTTTCACATCAAACTGCTTCATGACATATGTTATTTTTTTTTTTTGTAGCTTAGATACAACAGACGAGTAAACAAATTACACCTGCTTGTTCAGAAATAGAGATTAATTCTGGGTAAAAAAAATTTCACAAAAAATATATTTTTTAAAGATTTTGAAGGGGTAGACTCCCTCCTTAAATGTATTTGAGATAAAAAAGGGAAAAATTGAAAGTACTGTGTTTTACAATTCAAAGATATTTTAACACATTTAGAGCATAGCTATGAATTACACTGAGGTAAGTGTGAAGAATGAACATAGTTGCAGAGTTACATCAAGAATTATGTATTTTTTTTATGTTGCAATTTAATTCAGGGTTTTATGTAACTAATCTAAACAGTAATGCAAACTACGATTAATAATATTCATATAATACTTTTATTTTCTAAGTAGAAATATAGATGTAAAAAAAACATATTTACAAATACTTTACCTTATAAAAAAAACTTTATTTTAAAGAAAAAATGTAGTTTAAAAACTATATACACAACTGAGCGAGCAGTTCAGAAGCTACATCTATCACTCATGAATATGAAAACAATGTTAATTTTCATAATATTTTATATACAAATGTTTCACATTTTTTCATATTGAATATACCAATTGTTTTTTTTTTTTTTGTGTGTGTTTTTTGTGGGCGAAGAACATCTTCAAGTTATACATCTTCACGGGATATACTGTATACCAATTGTTGATTTATAGGGAAAACAGCCAAATATATTAAAAGTTATTTTAATAACTTGAACCATTTTTATAATAGTGCTGCAATCACTTTTATTATTTCTGAATAACTTTACAGTTGTTATGACTGTTTGGCTTAATAGATAAATTATTTATTTTCTAACATGTAGCATTTAATTCAGTATTACTACAGCAACAGTTTGGAAAATAACTGGAATAATAATAATACCTGTTCTTTGCACATGTCAGGTAAAAATTCAGATGCTCCTGATGATGGACGGTAATTATAATGGATATTAAAAGCTGCTGCACCACATATTGAACCAATGAATAATAATAGGATGGTGAAGTAAAAAAACCATCTTATCATCTGAAAAAAGTCAATCATTAGAACTATTAAGAACAACTTGTTATTAATGATACAGGCAGGCATGAATAATTTTTACCACTATTTTAAGAAACAGAATAGTTTTTAATGTAATTTTTTTTGTAGAAAGTATGTAGCCTTACCAAAAATCAAAAACATTTCTACTTGTTTCGTTTATGGGAGGGTCACAAAATATAGAAAAATGTAATAAAAAGATTTCTGTGTGTTTGGTTTCCCTTTCCATGATGATTTCTATTTATGGGAAAATAATACATTTTTTGAGCTAGCTGTTTCAAGACTGCTGAATTTTTTTTACAAAACTGCACATAAAAATGGGGCACATCTAATTGTCTGTTAAACACTGTTTTGTAGTTATATATGCATAAGAGATTATTTTACAAAAATATTAGTAACTGAATTAATAGCACGTTTGGAAAGTTAACTTTTCAAAGGCTGTTTTGATTCTCATCATTACTATCTATTATACAAACCTAGGCAGCACTGAGGTTGTGTATTAAGGGAAAGGAAATAATGGGTATTTCCTTTCCCCATTAGAACCATATGCAACAGGATAATGATTATTATAATATTAATCAGATTACAATTTCTAAGTTAGTGTTTAATAAAAAAATAAAATAAAATGATTTATAAATACAGTATATATAATTTGTACTTGCTAAAGTTTATGTACTGATGCATAAATTTATTTAATATAATATGTTGTATTTTCATTATGCATAAATCATATATGGAAAAATAATAACAACATATGAATATACATTTGTATAATCATTTTTAATAGATAGTAAATACCACATTATTGATTAGAAAAATAACTAATTGGAAAACATCCAATAGAATCATATTGTTAAATCAAAGTATTTCAGGAATTACATTACCTTGAACAGTTAATCATATTGTTTAATTTAAGATGACATTGGCCTAATTTTTATAGGCCACAGTTCAATGTTATAGTGTTAATAATTATTTATATCAATGATTTATTTCTAAAAAAATAAATGATAAATTATGTACTGGTAATTATGAATTATATAAAGCAAAAAATAAAGTCTGGAAATTAGATTTTTATATATTCTGTGATCACCTCATATTTACATAGGAAATGATTCACATATTTCTTAATTTGTAAAAAAAGTAATAACAATAATAAAACTGATAATTTATATTTTTATTATAGATAATTAATTGTACTGATAAACATGATTTTTCTTTCCTAACATGCGATACATTATTTTAATCTGTTTTTTGATGCTACAAATGAATATGAACTCAGAATAATTCTATCATTCACCATTTTTGAATCATTTTTAAATTTTAATTAAGGTTTATTTTTCATTTTTCTATTTATAGTTAGCATTCTAAGCTATTACATTCTATTTAGTTAGCTCATTTTTTATTGTTCTTTGTTAACATAATTTGTAAGCTATAAATAAACAATACTAGACACAGAATTAAATCATATGGTCACATATTATGACATATCTAATATTGAAGAGTGAGCCTTCATGGACAAGATTAATCATATCTGTGTAGGTCAAAACATGTAGTTGAAAACACAGCTGTGTTGTTTGTATTAAGCACTGGATTTAGGAATGAATTAATTGTGTTCAGTCTTTTTGCTGTCTTAAGTTTGTTAACAGTGCAGTGTCAAAATGCCTAGAAGTTGTGTAAACAATGTGGATGTCTTCTGTTATGTATGTGGTGAGTTTACTGTAAAATCAAATAGAAAAAATTACACCTTTAATCAAAAAAGCATATCATTTGTACTTTTAGTGTGATCAGGATAAGATGTGGGTTCCTCGTGTAGTATGCACTAATTGTTCTGTATGTTAAGGACAATATAAAAATACAAATTGCTGAAAGGTACATGGAAGGCTTTGCCATTTGGTGTACCTATAGTTTGATGTGAACCAAAGGATCATGTAACGGATTGTTACTTTTGTTTAATAAGTGTATCTGGAATTTCTAAAAAATCTAAATATATTGTAAAATATCCTTCATTGCAATCTGCAATTAGGTCTATACCTCACAGTGAAATTATTCCAGTTCCTGAGCCATCTGTGAATTATGATTTGAAAGCAGTGATGAAAAATCAAGCAGTACCGAAGAAAACAACAATGATTTTGATTTTGAATTATCTTCCAATAAGCCACAGCTTTCACTCACATCTGGATATTTCCCTGGACTACCTTGGATAAGTAAGTGACAAACACGGTGAACAATTCCACCAAAACATTTCAGTGATGGAAAGCCACTATAAAGGGAAATGGAATACTAACATGCTAGCCGATTGCTGTTGGACATCAATTTGGGATATGCCTGAGGCTATTTATAAAAGAAAAGCATCAATGAAATCATTTTTTCACAAGTATTGCCATGCAAAATTATAAATTTTACAGATTTTAACTATATTTTTCTTGAAACAGAATTTATTTAAAACTAACACTGATAGAAAAATTGTATTTACAGATTTGTAATGTATGCAAAAAAGCAATTCATGAGAAGGTATCAGATGTAGAAAAAATTAAACAAATTTTTTTTTGTCTGTGTTATTCTATTTTACTCATTATTTTTATAACTTTTAAATTATACATTATATGAAATATGTTTAAGATTACACAATGTCATATTTATAAAAAACCATTATTTTTTTAATTACCTATAAAATATATAATTTTGTCATAATGCGCACAGATATGCCTAAATAAATACAACTGTATTTATGATCAGCACACACAGACACACACAAATGCATGTGCGTGTGTACAGCCTGATTTTAATCTAATGCTTTATAACAAAAATAATGGAAAAATATACACAAAATGTAAAAGCCAAACAAGGCAGTTTAGAAAAGAAAGCTGGTAGTTAGAAAACAGCCTAACTAGTAATAAGTTGATAACACCAGCTGGCCTCTGTGGCCCAATTGGTAGCATCTCGGCCTTTCATCCGGAGGTCTTGGGTTCGAATCCCGGTCAGGCATGGCATTTTTCACATACACTACAATTCATTCATCTCATCCACTGACGATATACCGTAACGATGGTTCCAGAGGTTAAACAAAAAAAAAAAAGTTGATAACACAAAGTTATTATTGACTGGTGTTTTACTTGTTGAAAATTGTGAAATAATTTTAACTTTTCATTGGTCGAATAATCTATACAACTGATCAAAAAGGCATAATAGTTATTTTCATTATAAACACAAAATAGATGTATTTGTATAAAATACTGTATAAATTATATGAAATTAAATGATACAGATTACTACATTATTAGTTAATGTAATTAATTGAACAACACAGTGTAATGCACTTTTTATTTAAATATGTTGTGTTCTTTGAAATGTTTAGGTAGATTAATTGTTTATTTTGTAAGGTACAGAGTTAACTAATAAAATGAATTTTCTCTGGTGTATTAATAATTTTTTGGCAACTATTGAGAAGGTGGGTGATGTACTTGAGGATGTGTATTTTTGCTTTTATCTTTGTTTTGGCTATTATAGCTAAAGAATGCCTACACCGATTTTCATGAATTAGGAATCAAATGATTTTTCTCAATTTTGTAGTATCAATTTGAAAAAAGTATATTTATTTTCAAAAACCAAATTACTGTGATTGATGCTACTTTCTACAGGGTTAAAAACAAAAATTATGCTTCTCATCTAGTTAGATATCAACTTGTATGAAAAATAGATTTTAAATATTTATTTAGTGTGTAGTTATTCCTTTAGAATCTATGCTTAAAAAGTACAGTTGAAAGAATTAAATAAATACATTATTAGAAATAATCATAAAAAAGTTAATGAAAATGATTAAGAGTAATTTGAAAATTATGAAATAAAACAATAAATGTTTTTATATTTATGAACAGGTAACTGAAAAAGCATTTAAACTAAACCACTTAAAAATCCTTATAGATATAGTTTATAATTAGTAGTGAAAAACACAGACAAAAGATTGAATAGCTGATTGATTCATATGATTGATTGACTCATTCATGTGATTCATTCTGAAACTTCAAATACATAATATGTTTTCTTGATTTGGTGGAAGCTGTATCCCTTGTTGAGTAATATGTTTATTACATTTATGGATCATGGTTACAATATATTATTGACCATAGCTCATAAACAGAATGGTAGTTGGGGTATCACAATCCCTGTAGGGGAAGACACCCACCAAGTGAGGATTCCGATGACCACAACACCCCTCCCGTTCCTAGCCCTGAGGGGCTTTACCGGGAGTCGTCTTACTGACCTTTGTACTGATTACATATCATAATCATCAGCCAGGCCTCAGTCGGGATGCCCCCAATACAAATGCCATGGTCAACAATTAACATCAGAATAAGATACCTCAGCAGCAAACACCCTCGCTGTAGGCTTAGGCCGACCTACACGTAGCCCTAAAACTATATAACCGCAGCGCGGAAGCGTGAAACCTCACACCTACTCTAAATCAATCTAACTACGCATGTGACTTTGAATGCCATGTACGCAACGATCAAATCGATTGGAGATCAAATTCCCACTCAAAACGCTGCTCGCAGAATCAAAATCTTGACCTACAACAACATTACACATGCAACATGCATTCACAAGCGGTCAGAATGGAGGCTAATACCTCCACAAGAACCACGTTCACGTGACATTCTCTTCTCGCCACATCATAGCCCACATCAGACACAACACCACCAAGATCGCTTGCACAAACGAATCGACCCCGGCGATGCCAAGCCTGATATTCCTACCGACACTGCAGCAAAGCAGCGCAAACCTAAAAGGCAGTCACTGCTCGCCAGAGCTATGCCACAAGGCAAACTCAGTATTAAGAAAATAACCGTGGCTCGTCGCCAAAATTGCTTATGTCCAGCCACATAACTGAACAAGCCGGAATCCTAGCCACCTAGCTACACCTTCTACACTCCTTCTGCAACCCTGGAAGACGCAATGGTCCGCAGGAAGCTAGCAACTACCTGGCACTCAGCTCGGGTCTTCCAATTGACCCTTAAATCAATCCCCGACCCCTACTATGGGGGATTGAGGCCTCTGCAGCCGTAATCACAGCCAGCGAAAACCCTCTCTGCCAGGTCATCCAACTCAAGGACATCGAAATCATGAACCAAGCCATCAAGCTCAGCCCCCAAAAGGCGTGAAAACTTAGACCAGTCTGCCTTCCTGTTCCTGTGCAGGAAGCACCTCTGCTGCAAGAAAACTTGCCCACGGGGCCCATCGCGCAGCTTTATGTAACGTAAGGGGGTTAGGGGTTAGGGCAGTATTAAGAAACTGTTAGCATTAAAATAAAATTGGTTTGACTGGGTCTCAAATTAAAAATCAATCTTCCCTGCACAGAAAGGCTAGCAGCTTTCTGTCTGTAAAATTCTGACTCACAAAAGAAAAATCCATTGGTGAATTTATAAGCAAATCTGATTTAATTCAATTTGAATATTAATTTCATAACATTTTAATAATTTATATTTTGATGAATATAATTTCTGATTCTTCTTCATCTATAAACTATGAATAACAGTACTTGTAAACTAAACACAAAAAATGTTTTAGTAATTTTTATTATAAATATTTGTAGTATATGTGAAGCTTTTACTGTGGTTGTTGGATTTAAAATATATACTTGATTGAATGAAAAACATTAATTTATTGTTTTATACAATATGTCCACCTGTTATCGCTTTGTCAGAACAAGAATAATTAGAATAGAAGAGACATCTCTAAGAATTATTTTTGCTGAAAATAATATGTTTACTGCATGTTCGTTATTTGTTGTGAAAGTAATCAAGTGCTACCATACAACTTTTGCTACTCAAGTATACTCTACTGAGCTTGTCGCAATGATGTGTAACAATATAATCAGTTTATTGGGAAACATTTCACCTTTTTCTAGAAAATCTGTAACAGGTGTTTGTTTTTATTGACAAATGCTGTCATTTTTAGGAATTCAGATCACCCAGACTTATCTTATGAGCTTACCTTATAAGTTTACGTGTCACCTAACAGACAATATGTTTAAAATACATTGATGACTTTATGTCAAAAATGATTAAAGTAAGCCAGTAAGTAAAGTTTCTTCAAATTATTGCTTAAAGTACTGTACCATTGTCTAAATAATAACTTATAAGAACATCAATCATTTCAGTTTAGTTATCAATATTAATGTAATTAACAAAAATAATTTTGATTTTATCCAAGAAATATTTTTAAACCTATTAAGACTTTATATAACTGAAAACCTAATTTTAAAAGAATAAAACACAGTACAAAGAACAAAGAGCAGATACTATAATTTAATCATTTAGTTAATTGTAAACATTATGAACAAAGAAGTCTATTTATGTGAACAGATTATGAGCAAGTGATCAAATTTTATTATTATCCAATTTATTAAGGTTAAGCAGGCCAAATTAAGCTATTACATAACCAGACAATAATGTAAATAGAAATAAGATTGTTGACAGTAATATAATAAAAAAAAAAAAGAATTCTGGAATGCCTGACAAGAGGATATAATTATTTTCTAATAACCTTTCTTTAATAAAGAATTTAAACTTATTTCAATTAAGATAACTTCTATTGTTCATTAATGAAATATTTTATTCTTTAACCAATAGTACAAAAAGTGTACTGAGAAGAAGAAAAATTAAAATTCCTATTCTGATTATATACTGATGTGGTTGAAAATAGATGTACTAGTCATTTATTATACTTCATTGAAGTAAAAAAGATGAAACATCTTAAAACTATTTGTTTTAGAGAGAACAGTTCACCAAATCTATTTCAACTTTAATTATTATTTTTTTTTTTAAACTCATTTTATAATGCATTTAGCTAATGTTATTGCTGGCAGTTTTTTGAGTTAAGAATTATATAAATTTAAGATAAAATAGAAATGTACATTAGATTTCAGTTATATTGTTCTTTTATTGTATTTTTATTGTAAATTTGTCTATTTAATAAAATCCAAGTGTATTATGATCTGGTGGTTTTTTTTTAATGTAGAAATAGAATTCAAGGTTATTGTTAATGCTGGATTTATAATGTTTCTATGAGGCAGTTAGCAAATGTTGACTGTTATGTTGTTATCAGTGCTTTCAGATGTTCATTATATCTTTGAAGATACAACTATTCTACTTGTTTATTGTAGAATAATGCACATTCAGAACAATTTAACTTATATTTTTAAGGTAATTCTTAGTTTGACAATAATTTTATCAGATAATAATTTTATCACATGATAATTTTTATCAAAATAAACACTGGATAGTATGTGATAGTTTACTCTTTTTATTTTTTATTCAAAAGGCAGTCACATGAACCATCTATAACTCATTTGCATTTTCTTACAAGATGGCCTCGTGAATCTTGTGTGGCTCATAACACAAAGTTTTTTATATTGGAATATAAAGTCACAACCTCACAGTTAGCTGTACAAAACCTTAACTTTCCAGAGGTAAGGTATTACTAAAGAGGATGAATAAGGATAATATATATATGAATGAAAATGAAGTATAATTTTGTACAATCTCAGTTTTTCTGAGAATCTCCTGAGAATAAGTTCAAGAACTTATAAACTTGCTTCTGCCAAAGTTTCAAGGAGCAATAAATCTTCAGGAAGGAATGTACATTGATTAAACTATAATTCCTTTCAGGTGACACCCTGTCCTTTATCAATGATGTCCAAGCATTGCTATGAATAAAACTTTCCAATTGTGCATTGTCAACGGTTACACATGGAATCTCTAAGTTTTGCTGGAAAAGAAGGAAAGTCAGGTAAATGGGTTCCAGAAAAGTATATGTTAGATTTTGCTGGACCATTTCTTGATGAGCACTTGCATGATAATATGGTTTTTTTTTTTTTACCTCTGGAATCACCGTTAAGGTATATCATCAGAGGACGATATGAATGAATTGTAGTGTGTGTGAAAAATGCCATGCCTGACCGGGATTCGAACCCAGGGCCTCCGGGATGAAAGGCCGAGACGCTACCTCTCGCACCACGGAGGCCGGCATGATAATATGGTACAAAAGTATATCGTTGGTTTCCAATTTACTTGATTGGTACAATCTTGTTGGTACCTTAAGAGCTTATTTTTAATGAATATCACCAAAATTACTTGTTAAAAGAAATAACATCTTGTAGTCGTAATGTCAGTTTTATGCTGACATTACCCTGACGCTTTACGTTTACCCTGACACTTAATAGAGCACAGCAAGAAATATCTGGTGGTAGTGCTTGTGTTAAATAAAATATTTAATGTAACAAATAGAAATTATATGTTTATTTATATTAGCAACTTAAAAGGTAATTGAGATTGCAAAACATTATTAATCGGCCAAAATTGCAACAATGAGTGAAGAAATAAAATATGCAGACCATGGTATTAATTCACAGTATTAACTTTTTTCTTTGTTACATTACCCTTCTAGATCTTGTACAGTACCATTTTCCAAAGTTTTATGTTAAACAGTTTATAATATATACACATATATATATAAAAAAAAGATATACATATCTCACAGAATTTTTCACATAAACATGTCATCTTTGTTTAGTATCGTATCTTATTATTCATGAGGTTATCTTACAATTGTCACGTTGTAACCTTTGTACATTCCTAACAATAGAACTATGTTTCTAAAATTTTCCAAAAAAATAAAAAACAAATTAATCCTGTTGCCCTTAATAAAATATCTTTTATTTTAGAAATATTCAGATATTCATTTACAAATAAATGATTTCCATAAATATTATGACTGATATTTTTTTTATAGCTTAATATCAAAAAAACATGTGGTATGGCAGAAATAATCTTTATAAGAATTCATCCATAACAAAAATAATGTGAAATAAAGTTTTATATTATGTGTTAATTTTATCTTATAATATTTTTCTTAAAATAAACTTCTTGTAAATTAAACATTTTGAATAATTATCGTTTGTTTTCCTATTTATAGTAGAATACAAATAATTCTCATAATTAAATAATATTAAAAAGCTCTTATAATTAAAAAAATATTGTTTATGAATCCATTCTTGAAATTATTGGGTTTTTTCTTTAGTACTTTGTATTTTTTCTTGGTTTTTCAATACTTTTATATCAGTTGTTTGACTCTGAACTACTATACTTCCACCATTGCGACATGGGTTATTATTTCATTGTTTTAAGGCTAACATGAATTGACAGCTGTTGTATGAAAAAGAAATTACACATTTCATTTGAGTTTACTAAATGTCCTGGAGTTTCTCATGACTAAATAAGACAGAATGTTTTGGATAAACTCTCAGTGACTAATTTGAAACTGTGATGATTAGAGAAGTAGGAGATTATGATTATTAAAAAACATAACTTACACATCTGGGGCTGAAAGATATGATCAGTTAAACAATCTTTTATTTGGATGTTATTTGAGTTTTGTATGGATAAGCTACTAACAGTATATAAAAAAAATATATCCCTTATGTTTATGAATATTTATTTACTTAATTAATGCTGATCTCCATAATAAAGTGAGGGCATCTCTATCTTTCAACTGGGGCTTTCAAGGTTCAAATCCCCATCAGACATTATATATTTTCACCTGCTACAAATAACCATTATCATTTATCGGCAGCTGTTGTAGTATCAGTTTTTAAAGTAAATAAATTTAACTGTTGGCAAGTGACTTTATATTTCTGTAATAATATCAGATCTCATAAAAAGTAATGAACAAAACTTTAAATATTTGTCTGTTATAAACTTACATCATTATATTTCTGACTAATGAAAAGCATTCTGCCTTAATGACTCACTAGCTTAATCTACTGCTAATTGGTTTTTATTTTAATAAGTTACACTTAAAATACAAAGTATACATTAGATTTATACTACACTTTTATTAGAATATTTATTTCTGGAGTAGAAAATTTCATTATTAATGACAGTCAGTGTAAAGATTTTAAATATAAACAAAAATTAGTTATGAGATAAATATCTCAAGAAACCTACCTTCACTTGATTAAACTACTAATGGTGAATGAAATGATAAGAACTTGATAAACATTTGTGTCAAATGATTATAGATCGTTTAAATATGTCAACTAAGTAACAATAAATTATGAAACTGAAAATTTATGAAATCTAGGATGTTTTATATTAACATACATTTTTCTTATATAGTGTTTGACTATTATTTAAAATATTATATTTCCTTCTAATGTGTTACATAATATGAAATATGATGGAAGTAGCAATAATTTATACATCAGCAATTATAATTGAATATTTACTTAATTCAGTGTAAAAAAAACTGTGAGAAATTAATTAGATAAAATAATTTTTGTCTTATTTATTAATATACTAATTAGTACATGATAAATATTTTCTTTTTTACATTGTATAATCAGTTATTAAATGGCATATTATATACAATTTGAAAATATTAACCAATTAATTTTTTATTGATATAGGTCATTTATCAGTTAATGTTTTATAAAAATATATTTTAAACAATTTATTTTCCCTCCAAAATTAAATTAACTCGTTAATTTAAATTAAGTGTTAGTGCGCTGGCTAACTGCTAGCCGTGCGATAATTGGAAAATTAATTAAAATAAAAATACTCTGGTAAGAATGAAAAACTGTATAATGAATTTAAATTTATATTA
>JAAAKQ030467760.1:9981-24044 GCA_010016005.3 Zanna intricata | reverse complement strand
GCATTTTTCACACACGCTACAATTCATTCATCTCATCCTCTGAAGATATACCTTAACGGTGGTTCCGGAGGTAAAAGGAAAAAAAAATTTTTTACAAAATTATTTATGTTTTAATAATACAGCCTCATACTAATTTTTAACCATCTAAGTTTAACCTTAAACAATTTAACAATTTACTTTTAAATTTATATATTCTCATAGAGTCTACTCTTTAAATTTATCTGCTATACTATAATTAACAGAATTTACTATAATTTATTATATTTACTATAATTAGCAGATAATTTCTGCTAATTATAGTAAACAGATAGTTTTGCTAATCATATGTACACCAGGTTAGAATTTTTTGAACAAAACAGTAAATATTTATGTTAAATAGGAAGCAGTATTAATTTGGTGCTTAACTACTTAACCTCTGTATTTGTTTTGCATTATTAAGTTTAATTATTATGAAAATAGGGAAAGTAATTAAAGCACAATGGTAAAGTACATCTAACTACAGCAATAATGATCCTTTAAGCCAATTAAAATTTCCTATAACATAAAATCCATAAGAAGGCAAAGATCCAGAATAATAAAGAATAAAAGTAATTTATTGATCAGAACTAATTCCAATGAACAATTTAGATGTGTCATGTTAAAATGTATTACACACAATTCTATTAACATTGCCAGTTTTGCAACTGGAAGCACAAATGGCTTATAATACTTGAAAGGAACAAAGTTCCCCTGTAAATTTATTTTAAAAAGGAAAATATTAACAGCAGGTTATGAATTCGTTCTACACATCCCTGCCACAAATTTTTTTATTAATAAGAAATATGAACTAACAATGAAATACACATACAAATAATATTTATTTACATAAAAAAAGAAAAATTTAAACATAACACTGAAGTTTAATCATTATTATAAGTTGGAGTATCTGCTGCTTTGTTAGTGTACTGGCGTAATATTGCATCACATTCAGTAGGCAAAGTAGGGAAATCAGCTAGCTCATGACACTTTTTAATGATGCTTGTTTTTCTCAGTTGACTCCCCATTACAAAGCCTGTATTAAGAATTTTCATTTCAAAAAATTCTTTATCTCTACAGAATTCATTTATAAAAAAAGTTGGCAATGAATTGCATAATTCTCCTGGCTATGCCGGTCAAGTTATGCAATTCATTTTTTAAGCTCTTTCTGTATCTTTATGATAAAATAAATTCTTTAAACTGAAAAACAATAATCTAAATTATGAATTCCTTTTTTTCACATTCTTATTGTAAGTTTCAAAAACGTTTTGCTAGAATGCTCCAATAAAGATTCAATGTTTTTTTATTTCAGCCAAAACACTCCCAGCCCTTTTTCCAATTTATGCAAAAATCTAATATACTCTTTTCACCAGCATCTAGTACTTGTCTATCATATCTGAAGAAAATTGGTCATTGGGGTGCATAGATATAAGACAAAATACAGGCCAACCTACTTAGATATGTATATATACTCATGTATATATATATATATATTTATACCATACAGAGTACACATTATCTTTACACATTACCTTCTAAAAATAAACATTATATATCTTTGTGCAACTCAGAATGTACAAATGTTGTTCATGATGTGGATCATGAACAACAATTAACCTTGAAAACCTAATTCAAATACCAAGGTTCATCTAATGGCACATTAACTGTTAGAATTCTCAGCTGCAGTATATAGAAATTTGATATGAGCAAATTATAGTTCAGACTCATGTAAGGTTTTAAAAAGATTCACTTTAGTTAAAGTATATTCTAGAAACTAAACTACTGTACAAACTGTTTAATATAAAATTAAACCTATTCTAAAATTCATAAACAAAATATTTTAAGAACTAAGAGAAAAAAGTAAAAATATTATACCATTCTACTTATTCAGCTATTCCTTGGTTGAATTTGTAATTTTATAACAGATGTTTTATTAAGTAATTTATATAAAATAATCATGCTGTTTCACATGAGGCAGACTAGTTATTTGATGGTTGTGTGTGTGTGCACGCATGCGCGCGCGCGCACACACACACACATTGGTGTTGTTGTTTTGAGGTATGGTGGAACTGGACTTAATAATAGAGAAATGAATTCTTACACCTTCTTTGTTTTATTGTGAAAAGTCATGCCCGTTTTTGTTGTAGCTAGAACTAACTTATTAGAATCAAAACTTAAAATCTGATACAGCAGCTGTAAATCAAATTTGTTTCATTGTTTATATGAATTTTCATCTAACCTTGTGTAATTTGGAATAACACGAATTTCCTATTTAACAAGTGTGAAGGAAAAATATGGGTCTGAATAGAACTTATTTTTAAATCTAGCCAAGTGCATACTTATTTAAATAATGTAATGAAAATGGTGTAAAATGTAAATATTAAATTTATTTTGGTGTAGTTTATGTGAAAGCTATTTTTTATCATTACGACATTCTATTTTTTGTTTTGATAATTGCATAGGAAGATTTCTATGATTGTTTCTTTTATCCTTTGTCCCAACTAAATATTTTATCAAATGTAATAAATCCAATTATTCTTTTTATCAAAAAGGGATATTGTAGTAACATAATTCTAAAATTTTATATTGTGCAGAGTTATCTGAAGAACAGAGAATGTGTGTCAAGTAAGGTTAATTTTCTGTTGATTTTGACGGGATTTTGTAATCTTGTTTTGGGACTGTGAGGTCCAAGAAGTAATGTGAGGTCCTTATAATGTAATCTTCACAACTAATATAAAAAAAAAAAAAAATTTAATAACATTATTACAGCAAGAACTCATTCAAAATATGTAGTAAACAACTTCACAAATAAATCTTCTAATAACTCGGCAGAATATAACCTTTCAGCTACTTCAAACATACTACAGATTCCATTTTCATAAAGAGACTTGAGTGAAACACATTTAATGAACACATTTAATGCCTTTATTTTATTGGATAGTGGATGTTACATTTTTGAGATCTGGTGTGTGTGAGAGATTTTTTATAGTACCTGCTAATATTTTTACTGTAAAGGAGATTTATGTCATTCATATGTATGTTTTAATTGATTTTTTTATGTGGGTATCTATCTTTGTGTATATTTTTATTTGACAGATTGTTGTAAAAATGCGTAACAGAGAAGGCTGGAAATATGTAGTAAATTATCCTGTTAGAAGAATTTATTGATGAAAGAAGAGTAATCTTGTTTTTTATCATAATGGTGGAGCGGAATTAGTTGATGGTGTTCTTTAGACGTGTTGTTTTAATATCAATAGCTTGTGTAAAATTATGACTTTTTCAGTTTTCCTCTTAAGAAAAAAAGGCCAGATTAATTATAATGACTTGAACATTTTTTGTTTGTAAAAACATACATCAAAGATATAATGATACAATCATTGTATTCAGTAGCAATGTCACTTAAAAAGAAAAAAACAATCATTATAATGTAATCTTCACAACTAATATAAAAAAAATTTAATAACATTATTACAGCAAGAACTCATTCAAAATATGTAGAAAACAACTTCACAAATAAATCTTTTAATAACTCGGCAGAATATAACCTTTCAGCTACTTCAAACATACTACAGATTCCATTTTCATAAAGAGACTTGAGTGAAACACATTTAATGAAATTTTAGCTGCAACCAATGAACAAGTAAAGTAGATCCATAACACAAACTCCTTCACAATTTTCAGAAAAAAAATTTTGAATAAACAAAAGTAATAAAACATGATACTCATATCAAGAACTACATTTGGAAAGTTGTCCAAAAATTAATAATACTGACAACTACATTGCACGGAAAATAATTAATATCTTACCTAATAGTACAGCTCTCTGTGCCTTCTCCTTCTTCACTACTCATCCATCTCTGTTACTAGCCATTTTCCCCATCCAATTTCAAGTCTTAAGCTAGCTAGCTCAGTTACTGTTCAAGAGTCTATTTCATTTCTTTTTCTGCTATATAATCTTCCTTTCATAGTTATTTTTTTGCAATTTAGTTTTCTCCGTACCCCTAGCCATTTAATCAAGTCATTAATTGCATTCACGTTGTTGTACATCTATAATTTGTGTAGAACCGCCAAAAAGCTATAATTGATATAGTTTTTCAAAGCTATATAAATTACGTTGTTTATTATCAGCTGTCTCTGTTGAATTGCGGGTATCAGAAATAATATTGTCTACTTTAATACTTACTATTTATCTCATGGTTTAATGGTTTTGTTTAAATAAATTATTTACTCCAATATTGTCCATATCTGATTTTTTTTAAGTATCTTTAAATTAATCACAAGTATCAAAATATCTTGACAAAGTTGAACGAAACAAGAATATAAATTATTTTATATATAATTTTCTATGTTTTATATGGTTTTAAGCAAACAAAATCTACTTCGTATTGAAAATGGTTAAGCCAGTTTACTCTGAAGTAATAACATACTCTTTGTATTATTTATCGATGACGCAAACCCCTGTGATTGAAACAAGAAGTAAACGCCATTTTCTAGTTGTTTTGTGAAGTTGTTGGTGTTTTGTTCTGCGTAAAGGTTTGTTGATTCTTGTTTGTCATTGTGATTTCAGTATACACTTAACATTGTTTCTTTATGTTTATAATATTTAATTTGTGTTAGTATAGTTCTTTTGTTAAAATAGGATACTTTTTGGAAATGACGTTTTGAGTTTTGCTTTCTTCTAGGCTAGATTTTTCTTTAATTGGCCTTGAATTAATGTAATTTTCATGTGAGAAAAGCAAGTATGAATTGCTAGAAGTAACTTTAATAAGAAGCCACTGTTCAGATTTTCAGTTATTAATTTGATCATTTGTTACCATAACGTATGGTTTAGTTAGGTCAGTTGAAAGCGAATTATTTCTTTGTTTTAACTTAGGTGCTCGTACAAATTAATAAGTTGACATTTACGAGTGTTAGTCTTCTTCCATTTTCAGAGTTCAACACTTTTCCGTAAGTCACATTATTATAGTAAGTTAATATTACCCAATACTTCATAATTGATTTAAATTTATTGTGATAATGAATTAATGTTTGTATTTTTTTACAATCTTCTGTGACAAAAATTTTTTTTTCAGTATAAAGGATTTCCTTGAAAAATAATTGATTTGATAGGAAAAAAAAATACCTGGTCATTGTTATATGAATGTGACCTTATACATTTTACAAAAATAAAAACTGTTTTGTAGCCATGTTACTCTGATTTTTTTATATTTTAAAATGAATTCAAATAATCCTGGTTTAAATTTAAGAAAATTAGCAGTTTATTATAGCTGAAGGAAAAATATAATAAAAATTTATAATTAAAACTGATTTACCTTCTAGTTTTTAGTATAAAGGATGGTTTTATAATTTGAATTCAGTATATTGTGTAAAGTTCTCTGTATGTGATTCTTGTCTGTATGCATGATATTTGAATCAGCTGTCTAGAATAGACTTAGTGTTGTTAATAAAGTTATTTTTTTCATGAATAATCAGTTCTATCAGCTTTCAAGGTTTTGTTGTATTGAATTTAATTTTTGAAGCTGTTTTATCTATTGCTCTGAAAAAAAATAATTTATTATTAAGTATTAAACAATTTTTTTTCAAAATTGAACTTTTTTTATAGTACTTTTTAAAATTAATTATAGTTGCATCTTCAGTAGAGTTGTTTCTGGCAATTGCTGTTGTTAATACTACCTAACTATAAACAAAAAAAAAATTTAACATCCTTCTTAATTTTTTATTGTTCAAGTGTTTTGAGTTTGGTTCTGTTTTTTGTTTAACACAGTTATTATATGAGATTTACACACACATATTGACAAAAGCAACATGTTAAATAAACAAATGGTGATTATGTTATTTGATTATTAGTCAGAAAAGATGTTCTATCCTGTTCAAGGTGAGCACCAATAATTACAGCATTAGTAAATTAATGCTGCTTTTACTAGTGAGTAGTTAATTTGTACTCATGATGCTTTTGAAAAGATTGCTGCTGCTAATTTAATTTTCTTTTTAATTTAATTTAGTGCTGCTAATTTCATTTTCACATGATCTTATGTAAGAAAAATTTTATTAATTGAAGCGTGCAGAAGAAAAACAGATCATATTTCAAAAATTTTTCAGGGGAGCGATTTTATGGTTATAGCATAACAATTATTTGAAATAATGTGCTGTCTGTGATAATTGAATTTTTTACTTGAAAAAAACTTTTAAAAAAATAATATAAACAAAACTAAGTCTCGTAATAAATGATTATTTTAAGTTATAAAATTATAAATGATTAAAGAATATAATAGAAGGTAATATTTTCATTAATTAAAAATATTAAAAAAAAAGAAGAAATTACCACAAAATAGAGAAGTTGGACCATTCTAAAAAAATAAAATTTCAGATTTATTAGTTTTTGTGTATTAATTTACACATAGCCAACCTGACAGAAAAATTTGTAAAATAATCTTTCATGTGATAGATCTTGTTCTTCCCTAGTCAGATGGATCTGCCTTTCTTCCACTATACTGTAATATAAAACAGTATAATAGGACCCAGTTTGTTTTTTCTGAACTAAAAAAGACATTTGGGAACTTTATTATGGCATGAAAACTAAAATGTTAAAAATTAAATATAGCCTCTTTTCTCCTTACTCTTTCAACTTCTAAGTGTTATCATATTTCATTCCACTGTTTAATAAATTTATTTAATATAAAAATGTGATTGAGCATAAAATTTAGGTTTTAAAGTTAATGGCTTAACACTTGCTTTGTAAGATATTGCATATTTGAATAATGGTGAAATATCATTCATGTGAGCCTTATTTTCAATCACAATAAACGAATAAACAAATGGAAATATTTGATCCTGATTTTTATGAATATATTGCCATTGCTGTTATTCAGGTTGTCACTTTCAACTAAAATGAAATTGTTTTAGACCAGTTGATTATTACTTATGGTTAGTGCTACCTAGTTAATTATAGGATTGTAGGAATCAACTTAGGTGACTGTAAATAATATTTTAAGTTGTTTAAAAGGTTTGCTCAGACATGCTGTTAACTTAAAAAAAACCAGTTGCAAAAATTTACATAACTTGTTTGATATTGGTCCTCCTTAAAGAGTTAAAATTAACATGTTAAATAAAACTGTAAAAAACAAATTGTTGTAATACAACATTTTGTTAAGTCATGAGTTATGAAGTTTTTTGAAGTGGTTTTGTTTTTTAATATGAAGCTATGTGGATATCTCACGGAAGTCTATGACATTAGATTAGTAATAGGGTATACCAATGCGTTAATATCAAAGTCCATTGATAATTTTATAGTTCTAATATTAAATGACAGTTTTCTGTCATTATTCTGTCTGCAATTATTGTAATTTGTAACATTTTTATGCATCATATGAGTGTGAAAACAGAGTTTATAAAATTAATCTTGCTGCTTGTTTTAAAAATGATCTAAGTTTTCTATTGTTTTTGATCAGTTTGACTTTTTTGTTTTAATTTTAAGACTATATTTGTTTTACCTTTAACTGATAATTCCCAAAATGTTTTATTCATCTTAATTGTATTTTGATACTTTTATTTTAAAAATAGTAGCAATATTATTTGTTTCACCTGTATAATAAATATAGGTCTTCCTATTTTTATTGATAAATCTTACAAAGGGATTAACCCAGAAGAAAGTTTTTAATTTTCCAGATTTTTGTGAAAAAAGTTCCATTATTATGAATTAAAAATCAGGTTTTTTATGGCAAGGAACTGCGTAATATTTTTATAAATTGTTGAGGTAAAGACCTTCTGTTTTTCTTAAAATAGGCCTTCTTTACTTTGTAGCAAAACTTTTTCTAATTTTAGTTTTGAATCTTACAGTCTGGTTCTAAAAATGTTGTCAGTTTAAAGTTGACAACAATAACACTAAAGTTTTTACTGTGTTATTGAATATAATTGTATTCTAAATTTATCATTGTTGCATAAATCCATCCATCCATCCTACTTGCACATAGATTTCAGTGCAAGTAAAAAAAGTGTTAGCTTTATTTTTACTCCAGTTCTAAATTTTGCATAAATTGGTTCTTTATAGCAACCTTAAAAAGGATAACTTTCTTAAATGTGTATTTCTTTATGTAGTTCGCATTTTAATTTTTATAATACACTGACATTTTGCTAATTTTTATTTATTTATATATGTATATATTTTTTTTCTTTTTGAATGGAAACTGTTGCGATCTCATAGTTTGTCTAGTGGTCTCAATTTTTAGTTTGAACGAAATTAAAATTTAGTATATAAAGCATGTGGATGGTTGGATAATAAATTTCAAAGAAAATTTATGTTAGTGTCCTATATGTAAAAATTGAATTAAAAGACAATATTATATATACATAAATAACAATATTTAAACTTTAAAAAATGTAACAATTATTTCTTTGTTTTAGAAATTATTTTTACTTTTGCCTCATGTTTTCAATAAACTTAAAAACGAAAAAAATGGAGTGAAAGTAACAAATAAATAAAACCACTTAAAAAACAAAGTAAAAATTACACTATAAAATTATTTAAATTTTGATATTTTCAACTTATCAAATTAAGAATCTGTAACCTGTGTTATTTTTTAATTTTGACAGACTTTAACAATTAAAAAATTTTAAGAAATTGTAAAGTATTAATGATTACTTAAGTCAAAGACAATTCATAGTACTTTAGACTAAATTTTTAATTTATTTTATGATTTTTTTAAACAATTTTCTAAATATACTGGAAAATTGCCTACAATGTACCTAGTATTTTATAAATTACTTATTCTATTTTATTGAATTATTTTACTTGTGCTTTAGAGACTTTTTTTTATTTGCAATTCCCGTATGAGGTTTTTCTTGCTAATGGCAAAGTAATTAATGAACTGTGGAAAAAAATATCAAGCCCAGAGTGAAAATGAAGCCCAGAATCTTTGTGGGATGGTTACAATGTAGAATCTTTATCAGTGCTTTAAAAATTTACATTCATCTACAATGTGCCTCTTTTCTTTTATACAAGATTTTCTTATATAAAATAACCACTGGCAATTTTTGTGAAATTTAATTTTTTACAAATATTAATTGAAAGAATAGAGGATATATTTTGTAACTTTATTTAATTTAAGCTTGAATAAGTGAGTATTTGTCGTTTAGTGACCAGGAAATAGTCCAGTATTTTCTATTTCCTTAATACTATTATTTTTGTGTTATCACTTATGATATAACAACTCATAATCATGTGTTATATAACGGATTGAATGATCTCATTCTTTTCTCTGTTAGTATCATTGTTAAATGAATCATGCTTATTATTTCATTTTCAATAGCAAACAATTGTATTTCTTAGGTTATTATGAATTTTTTTTTGTTTCACTTTTTTTTTAATCTTGCTTTCTGTATTATTTTTTTGCCTTAAAAAAACTCTGTCTGCTCCATTAATCATATAAGTTAAATTCCTAGAAGTGAAGGTTATGTCATATGAAGATTTTTATGGATTAAAATTGATTATATATAACCAGTGTTGGGCATATTTATTTAATATTTTTTCTTACACAATAATACATAATGGGGGTGATGGTAAAAAGCTGTATGTTAACTGCCAGCAGTAAGGAAGTACCAATTGTAACTCTGGGGTCAAGGGTAAGGAGCTATTATTCATCTTTAAATTAATTTAATTAATGGGTATATAATCAGATAAAAGTCCGAAGCAAACTTTTAACTTATCTGTTTGTTAGCCATAATGATGGTAGTTATTTGTAAATTATTGTAAACCTGTACAGGCTACTTATGATGGTTTCACTCTTAACTATTTATCTTGTTATTAAATAAAAATTTTTTTTTGTTAAAAAATGTCCAATTTTGTATGATCTCTTTTTTTTCATTATTAAAGTTAATTTACCATAAATTTTAGTTTACTATAAATTCTGAGGCTTCCACTATACCTGAGCTGTATTGGGAGAGTTGAAGATTTTAAAAATAATTTTTAAAAACATATTATTAAGTATTAGTTATATTGTGATAGCTGCCTATTGTTCAGATTTTTTTTATGTATACTACTGGTACACTGTATACCTCAAAGGAATCTGGCATTGTTGAGTCTCCCTTTTCTCCAACATAAAAAATCAGTTCATTATAATTGATTTATAATACTGATATAAAACTTTGCAGGTTCTTAATCGTAGATTCTTTAAAATTTAAACAATCTAATCATGAGTTTCTTGAGTTACATAATTGGTGTCAAATTAAGGCAGAGTTTTAAAAACTGTTTTTTTTTTTTTCAGGGGGATTAACTTATAAAATTTTAGAAAATATCTAATAAAATGTTAAAAAAGTCTTATCAACAAACAAGACTTTCAGTATAAATTTTTGCGTGTGTCATGAAAAGCTAATATTTTATTTACAAAATATTTATCCTCAAAGTTGATTCCACATAAATATTTATTTAGATTGTAAGAAGGTTCTTGATATAAATATCTATGAAATAGGAGGTTTATTGCACTATCAAAGTATGTACATTCTGAGTGGAATATAAACTAATCCAGTGGTTAGATTGTTCTTATTGCCAGCATTTTTTATCCCTTTTTCTTAATTATCACTTACATGGATATAGATTGGATCCCGTTAGAGATCTCTTACTAAGGATTCAGAAAAACAAATTGATTTTTTTCTTATACTATAGTAGAATCTGTATCTGAGTTAAGAACAGTGTGTCTGCCAAATTTTGTTTTTGTTAGGCAATGGAAACTGCTCTTTGTTGTAGCCATTGGGCAGAGGCTTGAAGAAGTATTAAATGGATAAATTTATAGTTAATGTATGAAAGATCTAAGTTAAAATAATCTAAATTAAATTATTTCAAAAAATTAATTCTTTCCTATTTATTCATGAATAGTAATAATAATAAAATTGTAGGTGGTAAGTAAATTATCACCAGTCTTAAAGTATTAACATTTAGTGTAATACAGAAACTATAAATATTATGTGTGCCATTAACAGGCAAACAAATCAATAAATTTATATAACATTTTTTCTTTTGACATATTGTTACTGAGAAACTTAGCATTATTCACAAAGTTGTGCTTTATTTTATTATATATTTTATGTAGTTTTAGTTGAAATTTATTATGAGTAATTGTAATTAATCATGTGTTGTAAAATATTTTTTTATGATTAGCAAAATTATTTTATCTGACAGATGTTACATTTAGCATAATTTTTCACTATTTTATTGCTTCTAATTTAGGTGAAAGTAATATTTTAAAACCATTATTTATTATAAATAATCTTTTTATTACCAATAGTAAGGTATAAAAGTTGGTTTGTAATTCTAAAAGCATTCAAATAAATAGATGAATAGGATCTTTCTGATTACGATTAAATTCATTTTTTGTTTTGTATATATTAACATTGTTAATGAATTCTTTACTGTACACAGCACACGGTAACAGGTAGTTCTCACTCGTTGCAAAGCCATAGTTTCAGTTGACAAAACTTTTGACAATATTTTGTTCCTAAGTCAATTCCATATAGTTTCAATAGAACATCAGTTAGCAAAACATTATGTTACATGAAAAAATCAGTTTCAAAAACTGTTAACTATTATGATTTCTGTAATGAAAGTTACACACACTTTCAACTTTGGTTCATGGTGCAATTCCATCAGTTCATACAGTTATGATTTGGGTTGAAAATATTAAAATTATATTGAATAAGAAGCGACAAACACAAAAAATAAAAAAATACTTTAATACTACAAACTTCAAAGCTGTCGGCTCCTCATGTCCATGACAACATGCTTTCGCTGGCATTGGACTTAAAACTTATCACTTTAAATAAATATTGATCTCTAGATTTAAGCTTGCATCTGTAAAGTTTGAAATAGTCTAGGAATTGAAAACACATGATTTTAATGTAAGAGTTAATTTTGCTGATTAGGCTTTGCAAAATATGAAGTTACAAATTTCCTAAAAAAATGTTTAAGGGGAGTCGGATGACTTTTTTTGAATATCTTTAATTTTGGGTTTTACATTTTCTTTCTCTCAGTACTCTTATGAACATTTTGATGTAAAAATGTTTAAATTCTGTCAAGAATTACCATAACTACAGTAATTTATATAAAAATGTGATTTTTTTACAATTTAGCCTAACGAAATACAGGCAACTAAATGTGTTTTTCTCAAAATTGTGTTTTTTGAACTTTTAGTACACATTTCTAGAGAACCGTTTAAGATATTTCATTGATTCTTGTTGTATTTTGTTTGTCATTAAAAGCTCTAACTTTAAGGCACAGGAGACATTCATATATCTTATTCTGCAATTTCTGTATTGCTTTAAATTTATTTTTTAAAGAATTTTTTTAGACATAAAAAAAAACACACAAAACCACAAAAAGTGTAAATTCAATTTCCTGTGCAGTAAAGGTACAGGAATGGTCACTGATCAAGTAGATATAACACATTACTTGATATCATTATTAGTTTTTGAGATGAGTGTACCAAGAAATAGAGAAATTAACAAGGGGAAGATTAGGGTCATCCGACTCCCCTTAAACATCTGATAAAGCTCATTTCATTTAAATTGTTATGTTTATTGTCAAGGAATAATAATATTTAAGTACAATTTTCATATGTTATATATTTATTTCATATGTTTTTTTTAATAATTTTTATTTCTGTGTAAGCTTCTTAATAGAATTGTGTTTTCTTGAGCTTCACAAAAATAGGTTTTAGTAACCAATCACTTTTTATTTTGTAAGTTTTACATGACCTGGTAAGCAGAGCAGGCAATTTTCAGTTATTAATGTTAGACAATAGACATATTTTTTTCTTTTATGTTGCCCAAGATACAAGTTTAAGGTTATCAAAGTAACGTGGTGTTTTATTTTATTTATTTATTTTTTTTACAATGAGTTGTCAATTTATGGACTTCTTTATTTCAATGATGTCAGAAGAAAACAAACTTGAAAAATATATAGTTGTAGAAAAATTATGCGACTTTGTGTATTATTGTGCAGATGTGTATGAAATTTGATAATTTGTTTTAAGTTGTTAATGGAACCTTTGTGAAGCCTGAGACTTCAAGTACTGTTTAGAAGAAATTAGATGAATGGAACAAAGAAAATGGCAAGGCTAAGAAAAGAATTATTCTCTCTTTAGACATGGATTCTCTTTTAAGAGGTAGGTATACATCATTGTCCAACTAGTATGGTTGAAATTAAAACAAATTTGACATGTGGTTGGAGGAGAATGTAGATATGCTAAGATACACATTCCACAACGTAAAATGGGAATCCAAACTTGCAAGTGATATGTGTGCAGGCTTTTACAAACATTGCCTCAAGAATTTGAGCATGTCACATGGTATGTCATGCCAACAGGAGATAAGACATGGTCTTAATTGCAGAAACAACTTTTAAATTATAAACTGAGGTTAAAAGATGTGAGAAACCAGCTGGTTTCATAGCTATGTTGTCTGAACTTATGTTCATAATTATTTCAAGAAGAGTGCTTCTGCATCTAATTCTTGAAAGCGAAATCGTGCTAAAGTAAATCATAATGTCAAGAAGTGTTATTGTGAAAGTTAGGCCATCTTTCAAAAGCTATAAAGTGGTACTTGCTTTAAATGCTAGTTAAAGGGCTATAAATCAATTGTAACAAACACCCTGTTATTGTTGAATCAGGCTTGGAAAAATTAAATTTTTATGAATGATTTGTTGATAGCTGTGCCACACAATACAAGATGAATAGATTTGATTTGTATAATTTTCATTCATTTTAGAAGATTGAGGCATGGTGTCAAAGTGGATCCTCTAGATACTGGGTTTATTAAAGTTAAAACATTGGATGGGAAAAGTTTTTGGTATTGGAAAATGTTTGGTATTGCCCAGAAGGATCTTGCAATTTTATTTTCTGTTCAAAAGCCAGGTCAGAAAGAAATTGATCCAACATTTCAAAATGATGGAAAAACATGGATATTTTCCAAGAATTGTGTGACTACCCAATGAGGGAAATTACCTGTCAATGTTGCAAGAGTGGCATGAAAGATTGGACATCAAAATATGAGACATATACAAT
>JAAAKQ030467727.1:11805-24046 GCA_010016005.3 Zanna intricata | reverse complement strand
ATTTTTACTGCATGTCGCTTTGTTTTTAATACGCACCTTATTGAAATCGGAAAGTTCAATATGACTCACCCTGTACACAGTACAAACAAATCTAAAACTATTGATTCGTTATCTTGTCTTCTCAGTTGCATTCTTGTTTTGCGATTATATAAATAAATTCAATGATTTTGTGACTGACTCACAGGTAAACGTCTGAAATGTATGCCAGACAACTCAGACTAATAATTATGAGTTCAATATGACTGAAATTACAGTTTTATCTGGTTCACTACAATTCCAAATTATTTCCAACAGAGTTTCTAAATAGATCGCAACAAAACATCGCAAAACAGTTCTACTTCCCCTAACAGATGACACCGAAGTCCAATTGCTATAGTAACATTATACCTATATTATATTCTGCAGCGAGAATAGTATGAATTTTGACGGTCAGTACAGATCCCATAATTTTCTTCCATTATTTAAAAGGTAGGCCGCGAAAACCTCATGCGTACAGTTTTTTCAGTCAAATGTAACGTAAGCCCATTAGTATTGATTACCGTATTTTAGAATAAGGAATAATCAATTATAAATTAGAAAAATTCGTCAAATAACAAATTAAGTCAATGTAATTATGAAAGCTCCATTGGGAAAATATAAAAAAACAAGCGACTCCATAGGACTTGTAACTTTTTAAAATACATATCCGATTAAATTAGACGTTTATAATAATAACAGGGACACTAAGAATTAATCTAATTTGGCAACTATTATTAACAATCATCACTCGTCCAAAGATCCGCCGTTAATTTGCAGAGATAAGAAAAATTCAATGATAACCGTCAGCTATTAATCAGTGAAGAAACTGCAAATGCTGCTTCTACAAGACTAAAATTTAAAAAAAAATTCCTTAGAGAGTTTACATTGAAGTAAACTACAGTATAAGGGGGGAAAGAATAGAAACTTCTAAAAATAAATAGAATCCACCGGGTTGATCTCGTCATCGCAAATCAGCTGATTTTGAAGTCGAGTGTTTTAAGGTCAAATCCTAGTAAAGATAATTTTATACGGATCTGAATAGTTGATCATGGATACCGGTGTTCTTTAGCGGTTGAGTTTCAATTAACCACACATCTCATGAACGGTCCACCCAAGAATGTAAAAGACTACACTTCATTTACATTTATAAATATAATCTTCATTCTTTCTCTGCAGTAATACCTTACGATGGTTCCGGAGGCTAAACGGAAAAAAATAGAGATTAAACTACGGAATGAGCAACACTCTATAACTTCTGGGTTAGTAAGCTATATCACTGCTTTAAAGAATTTAATAAACCGTTTATGATTGATAACATTAATGAGCATCAAAGAGCATTCAGAATGACAATTTCAAATACATGTTAAAGCCTTGAAATCTACTTTAATATCAACTAAATTTATATACTCCAATTTTACACTTCAATATATATAATACTGTAAAATAATCATTTTAAAGTATTCAACTGTGCAATGTAAATAATAATTCGCTTACTTTAAGTTCCTCTCAAACCCGTTTCACAATTCATAGCTGCTATTAAAACAGTAAAAAATTCTAAAAACGTAAAAATAAATGGGCAGTATTGTCATTCAGTGTCTAGTCACATCAAGAACAGACCACCGGGTAGGTCTACTGCTAAAATCGTCATCGCAAATCAGCGGATTTCGAAGTCAAGAGAGTTCTAAGGGTCACATCCTTGTAAAGGCAGTTACTTTTATACGGATTTGAATAATAGATCGTGGATACAAATTTTCTTGGTGGTTGAGTTTTAATTAACCACACACATCTCAAGAATGGTCGACGTGATATTGTACAAAACTACACTTCATTTACATCCGTTCATATCAAACTCATTCTCCTCTGAAGTAATACTTTACGGTGGTTCCTAAGGCTAAACAGAAAAAGAGTGTCACATCAAGAACAGTGGGAGGAGGAACAGCAGTGGTATTGTTCGACACTACAGAATTATTGCAGTGCAATTGCAGTCGTAGTAGAATGGAAACATGATTGGTGGAAGAAGACGTGTCATGTTTTACACCCACAACTTCAATAGGGGAAAATCAACAAAATCTTTGACTTTCTTCCGTTACAAAACATACTGTGATCATTCTCTCTACTGCGTACTTGTTTCTGTTAGAAATCAATTCAATCAGAGCCATCGAAAACCAAATCCAATGCAATCATGTCTGCGAAAAAATAATATATCTTACTAGTTATTGATTCTAACGCATGCTTAATATAACAAAAAATAATTCTTTATTATTTTTTGTATAAAATAATTTTATACAAAAAATATTATAACAAAAAATACATTTCAATAAAGTTATTTCTATAAAGGTATATATTCTAAAATACGATTATAACTGGGAATGTATTATCACAACTAGATATCATTCGATATCTATAATTACAATAACAAAATATTTATCTAAATTACTTTTTAAAATCCCAAAAGTAGTTATTGAAACTGGAATTATTTAGAATGTTGTTTCAAATATTTTTGCAGTTTATAGAATTTTATTAATGGTTAACAGTCAGTTAATAGAATTTTATTTGCAGTTTATTATAGTATTTAAATAAATAAATCAACTGAGGTTTTATCATCAAAAAGTCCTATCGTACCTAAAAATTTTCGTATCGATTTTATTTATTCAAATAAAAATGAAACAAAATTGATATCGTTTGTCTAGAAGTAGTTACCACTGAAAAAGCAATGTTTGCATTTTTACTGAAATATGAGATACTGGATCCAAAGGGGCGTCGTCGCGATCTTTCCCCACCGCAAACTGTAGTGCGTTTAAATTGTTTAATCCATAATCATTGAAAACGTCATATTTTTTTTTTAAACTAGGTTTACAAAGTTATGTAAACCAATCAGGAATGACATTTTAATCTAGTTTGACCTTCCAAAATCAGAATTACGATTGTACAATTTTCTTTACATGAATTTAATTCAAATTCATATTTGATAAATATTAATGAGAATATGATTTGCTTTTTCTATTTATTTCACTATATAACATAATCTTTAAAAAACAAATTGGTTTTCAGTAATCGCAAACTTCTCTAGAAGATTACGAATAGTTGTCAGTACATTGGCGCAATAATATGTAATCTTTAAATAATAAATCAAATTATTATTTGATTCAAATAATTCATTTTTTCAACATTGTACTTATATTTTACATTTTATTTTTATTATATTGTCGATAATTTAAGTAGAATATCTGCAGATACATTTTTTTTTTTTTTTTTTTTTTTTTTTGTGGGCGAACAACGTTAAACGTTATTATCGCCCGGTCTGCAGATACAGCAGCCTAGGTTATACTGTATTCAAATACTAAGATCGGGGAAATTATTTTTAGTAAATGACTGTATTAAAAAGTTCTGATTGGAAAACACTTATTTACTGCAATGAAAAGATATTTAAACCCAAGCAGGACAATCCTAGCAAAGACAGTCGCTTTTATAAGGATTTGAATACTAGACTGGCTACCGATGTTCTTTAGTGGTTGGGTTTTAATTAACCACACTTTTCAGAAGTAGTCTACATGAGATTGTACAACACTACACTTCATTCACATTCATAAATATCATCCTCAATCATCCCCTGAAGTAATAATTTATGACAGTTCCGGAAGCTAAACAGAAAAAGAGAGAGAGGCAGGACTGTCGAGTTGTATCAGGAGTTTTTGGAGGGAGGCTAGTTTTTTTTTCTACAATAAGCATCACTTCTATTACAGGATAATAATTTATAAATTTTCAAGAGAGAAATAAATATGAAATAAAATTAAGATATTGTCATTAACTATTGTTCAACAATTAGGCTATTAAACTGAGAAAAGAACCGACGAATACAATCAACGTAAAATAATAAATTTGTAATATACATTAAAAATATAGAAAACTTAGTAGACTGCTTAGAATCATAATTTAGTAATAAATTTAGATGCAATTCGATAAAAAAAAAACATTCGTATAACCGAAGTATTGTTCTAGAAATAATGAACAGTCTTTTACATATTGATTTGTTACGTATACAAAAAGCAGAAGCATTACAAAAGTTCTTGGGTGGCCGGTTAAATTAAACAATGGTTCAGTAACAGTAAGCAGAGTAAAAAAAAGACAATTGTAACAGTAGCAGTAAAAGTAGAATTAGTAACAGAACATAATAATAATACTAGTATTAACAATAGTAAAGCGTTATTAGAAGTTCAACAACCACAGCCAACTAGCTAAATAATCAGCTAATACACTACAACGATAGAGTAAAAGGGGCTAGGACACTTTGCCAAACTGGGACACAAAAGTTCAAACACCACAACAGCAGTACCATTCGTTTACACTATTATATTAATGAACTAATAACTACAGTAAACGCATACATTAACAACATAATGGATAATTCATATTTTATAAAATTCTTGCGGTTAAATTTAGAAATAATTTAATTTAAAAACTAAGAAAATTCTTAAGTAAATCCAGAGTTTAAAATGCTTATATTAAAATATTTGATTTTTCAATTATTGCAAAAAAAAAAGATGAAAAGCCATGAACCAAAAGTCCATGTTACTTAAAAAATGAAAAAAAAAAAAAATTTCAAAACGTTAATCTCCCCAATATCATGAATGTGGATAGCTACCTAGTTAAATCCTAATATAATTTGATGAATGCTTATTATTATTTTTTTATGAATGCCTAAGGAAAAGAATCAAACCCGATTTCAGTAAAACTTTGGATAAACCTTATATCTCAACTAATGGAACATAAAAAGATGACAGCGTACTAAAAGAAAAAAAAATGTACGTAGACAGTGGCGTAACGCTAGAGTTGAGACCATTCCCGATAAGAGCCAACATAGCTTACATCAGTTAATCGATACGGTTCTAAATTTTAATTGTACTTGAAAAATAATTTTCAAGAGAATGCAGAAAATTCATTCCATAATAAATTCTTTTGCCGCCAGTCCATTTAACAACTGTTTAACAGCATTTTAAATTCATCGTCAACCGCGAATTGCTTACCACTCAAAACTTTTTTCAATTTCCAAAAAAAAAATGGTAATCAGAAAGAGCTTAGTCCGGACTATATGACCGCATATGGTGGTGATCGTAAATTTCCCAACCAACTGTTCTCAGTAAATCACATATCGGACCGCAACAAGTGGACGTGTATTATAGTGCAGCAGGACGACGTCGTAGGTCAGCCGCCCGCGTCGCCGATTTTGAATGACGTGCCGTAACTTACTTAAAGGTTCGCAATAGGCTTCTGCACTTATAGTCGTTCCACGTGGGATGAAATCAATCAGCAGTATGCAAAACCGATCCCAAAAGACTGTGGCTATCAGGTCTGTAACTAAATGGTTGTAACTTGACCTTTGTTGGTCTGGTTTGTGGTTAAGGATGACCCCATTCACTTCACTGCCGTT
The DNA here is from genome assembly GCA_010016005.3 of Zanna intricata. Classification (NCBI taxonomy): domain Eukaryota; kingdom Metazoa; phylum Arthropoda; class Insecta; order Hemiptera; family Fulgoridae; genus Zanna; species Zanna intricata. The sequence goes on along the minus strand of JAAAKQ030467727.1, from coordinate 18,600 downwards.
TTCTCTCTGGCGGGTAATACGAAATTCACTTTTCATTGACGATAACTATTGAATTAAGGAATTCATCACCTTTTTCTGTGTATCGCATCAAAAATTCCAAAACAGATCCCATTGGGACATTTTGTGACGTTCCGTTATGACGTGCAGCAAAGAACGTGCACAAACCAATCTGAAGCCTAAATGGTCATGAACACTGCGACCAATAACAGCTGTTGAAACATCAGGAAAAAGATCGGAAATCGTTGAGTGACGATCTTTTCCGACATCATCATAGACGCGTTTCAACGGTGATTATTGAGGGCCTCTCCGAACGTTTTTCATCATGCACATTAATTCTGTTATTTCTAAACGTTTCACACCATTTTTGGACGTTTTTTCATTCATTACATTATCACCATAGACAGTAACAAACTGCTTATAAATTTCAGCCGGCTCAACAATTTGATGGTTTAAAAACCGTTTGACTCCACGTATTTCACAATCGACAGCAACATCGATTTTCCTATTCATTTTATAACGTAATAACACGTAATAAAATATAATACCAACGCGACTACTTACAGACCACAAAACAGTGGGTACATACTCTCGTGGACATGAACGACACAGGTTCACCAACCTTAAGGAGAGAAATTTCCTAGCAGTCTTTACTTTAGAAATCTCTCATATAAATGAGGACAGAAGTGGCCTAGTAGAAATTTAACATTTACTATAAATTATGGATATATTAAACAGAAGGAAAATCATTCAGTTTGTTATTAGAAATCAAAAGGCGATTCATAAAAGCCACGAGCTTTATGCTTTTCTAGGATAACTCATCAATTTTAGTCACAACTGAATCAAAAAGGAACTCCACGTTTTCATACTGAACGACCCAGTCGAATTCTCTTGTTCAATGGCCCACAAAAAGAAATTCCGAACAAACTTAAACCTAGACTATTAAATGGTTTACTACTGTTTACTTTACCAACTTAAAGAAAAGAGAGGGCAGATAATTTAATTAAAGGAATAAATAAATGAAACAGATGATAACAACATCTTTAACATTTTCTAACTTTCACAATAACGAAACTATAAAATAAACAGTTCAATACAGTTTTAAGATAATACACGTTACACTTGTCAGTAAAACATGCACAAAAAATAGGCGAAAAACCACTAGGCTGAAATTTTCAACTCATAAAAAAAGACAGGGTGGTAGTGAAGTTTTATTGAATTCTTTCAACTTTAGTATTTGAACAACAACAAAAGGAAAACAAAACAAGATAAAGGAGGGTCTGATATCACCCTAAAAACCTAAACCAGAGTTGTCACTGACAACAGTAGATAGTTCAATCCCTAACCTCCTCCCTTTAGTCATGTGTCTACGTTCCCTCGCTCGTCCCCTTCTATGAATACAAATAGGCAGATCATACAAATAGCGAGACAGTTTCGATGATGGATACATTAAGTTTTATGTTAACACAAATTTATTTGCATAAGAAATGAATTATCACAGTTAACAAATATATTCCAAAATACAATGAAGAATGTAACATGTTATGTTAAAATGATAATCATGCAATTCAAACGCTACTTTTTTATTATTACATTATATTCGTGGAAAACGGAGTATTATTTACCACCAAATAATATGTAAATCATTCATAAACTTTACAACGAAACGATTCATTTAAGAAATTAAAAGAAAGTAGGATGTGGAAAATGTAATTGGAACTCAAATTAAACAAGATATGAAATAACTAAAGCTACTCCTTGGAGAACTATAGTCTAGGAGTGAAGACTAATTTCATTATTTTTTGTTGACATGTCATATTAAAAAATCTGGACACCACATGACTCGTTGTACGCCTATTAAATTACATATACACATATTTTACTGCATTTAATTTAAATTTATTTCATTTGAAAGTGAGATACGATCCTCCAATTCTATAATAAAGTCAACGGTTACACGATTGCTAAAATATTACTTTTTATTAACATAAAATATTTACCAAATTATTAATTTAACAATTTTACCTTAAATATTAGGTTAGAGTAAAAGCCCCTTTATTACTCTTTAAATAAATAAATGTAAATCTTATATCTATCTAATACTATGTTTTCTTTTTTAAAATTATTATGATGTAACAAACAACAAAATGAAAACATTCATGAAACAGAAGGTTACTAAATTTTATAACGACATTTATTATCAAATAGACTAAAAAAATGCATAAATAAAAATAATACTTTTCTAAATTATAATTTTCATTTAATATTAAATAATAAGATGTTCCACCAAATCTGATGTGGGAACCACATGAGTTGTATGCCTTTTTTTTTCTTTATCTGTTTAGCCTCCGAAACTACCGTAAGGTATTACTTCAGAGGATGAATGAGGTGATATATATGAATGTGAATGAAGTGTAGTCTTGTACAATCTCAGGTCGACCACTTCAGAGAAATATGGTTAATTGAAACCCAACCACCAAAGAACACCGGTATCCACGATCTAATATTCAAATCTGTGTAAAAGTAACTACTACCTTTACTAGGATTTGAACCTTAGAACTATCGACTTCTAAATCAGCTGATTTGCGATGTCGCGATAACCACTAGACCAACCCGGTGGGTTTAACTTGTATACTTATAAAATTACATATACACATATTGTAAAAAAAAAATTTCATTTGGCTATAACTCTGGAACCAGCGCCATCGAGTGGTAGCGTTTCGACCTTTCATCTGGAGGTCCCGGGTTCGAATCCCAGATAGGCATGGCATTTTCACACACGCTACAAATCATTCATCTCATCCTCTGATGTATTATCAGAGGAACGGTGGTTCCGGAGGTAAAAAAAAAAGAAAAGAAAAAAGAAAACTCTGGAACCAATGGAAATAAGTACCACTTATCGTTGAAAACTCTTAATATGAGTTTGTTACTACACTTAGGAAAAGTCAAAAATCCAAATTTGTTTGAAATTTGGGCTTTTTTCGACACTTTTGATTCAGTAGATTGCAATGAAAAGGGAAGGTGCACAACTAGGTGTTAAAACAACCCTAAATCCAAAATTGATCAAAATGGATATTTCCGTTGAAATCTGAAAACTGAGATTTTCCGCGATTACAATATTGCCTTTTACTTCAAGGAAGTACAAATGAAGCAATTAATTACGAATAGTTACAAATTGTATATTAATATTCAAAAATACAAACACTGCATAGAGAAAGGAAAAACAAATTATCTATTTTTCTTAAAAAAGAAAAGATAACAAAAGCATACTATTTGCAACTAGTTCATTGCAGAACAAAAACAACTATAATAGGAATGGTGAAGGCAGTAGGATACCATATTATCATATTATTTTACGTAGAATATAATGACTTCATCAATTTAATGACTCTTTTTGTTTTCGTACCGCCCATCTCAGAATATTAACAAAATGTTTATTGTTATTGGTCCCCCGGTCTAAGAACGTTTATACGTATGTACCACATCTCAACAGATTTACATTTTTGATTTGATTGGCTATGATATTTTGATTACCGAACGATTCTGCTGCGAACATTAATAAATCTCAAAAAAAATTTAATAAAATTATTTTTTGAATCATACAAACAAAATAGCGATCTTTCAATTATCAATAATTTAGGGAATAAATTTTACAGCGGAAAAACTATCATTGTTGATTCAATAAGCTGAAATTAAACTAAAAATTTCCAATAACTGTAAAAATATACAACAATCAACTATGACTAATCAAAAAGAAATTCATTACGAATATATAATGATAACAATATTGCACACATTACGTGTATCAAAAAGAAGCACAAACATTTGATTTTTCTTTTTCCAAATTTGAAAGCCTGATTCATATTTTTTTTTTTACTAAAAATACCTTACTGTAGTTGAAGAAATTCTCAAGTATTACCACACAAAGCATATCCAACACATTTTACTTAACTGAACAAGATAAGTTTCTTGAAAATAATTTCATGTACATAAAGGAAATTACAGATTATTTATTGTTTATTTCATTTTTTGTAAATATATAATTTTTTGTTGATCAATAATACGCTGGAAGGCGTATAAATATTTTTTTAAAGGTTAATTTTTTTAACTAGAAGATAAATGAATAGTATACTAATAGAAAATAAATAAATTTATTTATTAATAAATAGTAATGGTTTTTAAAATTTTCGGTTGCAAAATAAAAAATTTAACTGGTGAGAAGTGGATTAAGGACAATTTTTACTTTAAATTGGGTTATTTTATTTAGTACATTTTATGATCAAGTGGGCTTCAGGCTAAAAACCCGCCTAAATATTACACGTAAAAGGAAGGGATAGACGATAAAGGAAAGAGGTTTATAATAAAAAAAAGGAACGAGCTACTGAAAAAGGAACCGCAAAACTAAACAGCTTACAATACCTCACCGAAGCAGTGAGAATCTATTCCGCAGATAATCCCTTAGGAGATCTTTACCCAATACGGAAGAGTACATTACGATCGGAAATTTTGCGTTCACTAATTAAAATATAAGCTGCAAGAAACAGATTACCGCCAGATACTAAAAAATCATCTAAAGACAAATTAAGGCTTTCTTAAAGAAAACCCCATCCCCCACAATTAATGGCGTTTGTAAGAATCTGACTGAAATTAGATCGTTCAGTCATACCACTGCGGAAGATTAAGGGAATATACATAACAATATTATTCGTTGGAGAATTTTCAGGGTTTTAGCTAATAAAGCGAAACAAGTGATAAAAGTAGTGATAATTGTGTAATTACAACAATAATGTAAAAATATAGTAAACGAAAACTGTACAGTTAACTATACTAATTACTGAAGATATCAAACGACAAAAATAATAGTAAAATTTGAATTTTCTTGAATACTACATGTAATCAATGTATCTCTACAGGAACCTCTTCTTTATAATCTCCGCTGTTCCAAAAGAATTGAGTAAAAAAATGAATTCAATTCATAAAGCAATAACCTCAAAATGTATAATGTAAATGTATAATCATGATACATATATGAATGGGTTTTACATAATTCAGTAGCGCAATAGATAAATACAAATGTCAGTGAGAGTCGATTATATAGAACTATTTTACCATTATTCTGTATATCTTATACGAAACCGATGTATAAACCACACGTTACATAACATCTCCGAACAACGGTCCACAAAATTACGTAAAACAACCGTAGCCTACTTGATAAAACAATAAACTTTAGTCGATACACAATATTTTATAATAATTTATTCTTTACATAAACAAAAGTAAACAGTGTTTTTGCTTGTCAGAAGGTAGGTAACTTTCTGATAAGAAGGAAAGTTGAAACATGAGTAAAACCGATTAACAGGTTTATATCAGTAAAACCGTTTGATTTCTGTGATACGACCCTGAATGCCACGTCATATATATATATAAATATATGTTTTTTAAGTTCTGACTAAGGAAAGGTTAGCCTTTATAATTTACCATACGAATTGTATTTCCGTTTACCATTCACATTTAGAATAATTTTTATTGTTTACAATATTAACAACTTCAATGATTTTGGAGCTCCAAATTTATTTAAATGACGTATTCTTAACAATAATAATAATGATGATGATAGATCCAAATTTATTCGTTGCTAGGTTTATATTAAACTTATATTTAATAACTTGTGAAATAATATCAAAGTAAATCAGAATAACTAAAAAATCTTAAATGAAGCCTAAGTACCACATGTTTTATAATAAAAATCGCCCAGTTCGGTTAACCAAAAATTATGTACGAGTAAAATTATAATAATTTAACTATCCGATATAGGCCAAATATAAAAGTTACCCTTTTTTTGCACGATGTAAACAAGCATCATTATCGTCAATTAAAGTACACCAAGAGGTTTTAAAATATAGTTCATACGATTTCAATTAAACATTTAATAGATTTATTCATAAAAGTACAACAATTTTAATATAATTCTATGTTTATAGGTATGCAACAACACTTTCACTAATTTATTAAAAAAAGTTATTTCTTTATAATTTTTACTTTCCCGACCACAGCTGTAGCTTTAGAAGATTAAGTATTGTTAATCCGTACAATTTGGGCAAGTGCGGTTTTCACCGGATTGTGAAGTTTTGATAGCTAAGGATCTAAAAATGCCGGATGGGAATTTTCCGGATCTACGAGTTGTGTGTTTGGTCTTGTACTCCTTATATCTGCAGAATCGCGACCGATTTTGACTAAACTTGATTAGATTACTTCTATATATGCGGCATTAGTGCCATTAAAGTTTTAACTTAAAAAGTCAAAGGGAGTGAGGCTATAGAGCAAGGTCACCCTCAGTATCATTAGATTTGGTCTATTTAAAGTTATATTTTTCTTAGACCATTTTTTTAACAATTAAAAAATGATATTTTTAAAAAAGTTTTGCAAAATCGCACCCCTACCTCAAAAAATTATCTAAACAAATACCCACTGAGTGGGTATTCTGCTCAATAGTACCCCCACTCACCGTAAGGAGCGCTAGCATAGGACTGACGTACAACTTCATGTTGTGACGTCACAGGTGAGCGATGGAGCCGGCGCTTCGTTTCTGCTTTTCATCCGGATGTCCCGGGTTAGAATCCCGGTCTGGCATGACATTACAAATTATTCATCTCATCCTCTGAAGTAACACTTAACGATGGCCTCAGAATTATAAAAAAAAAGAAAAGAAAAATAAAAGAATAATATTTAAAGTGACCGTAACAACACTTGCGCGAATGAAATGCAGTTTGCGAGCGCGTTTTAGTTAGAATCACT
>JAAAKQ030467716.1:0-10138 GCA_010016005.3 Zanna intricata | reverse complement strand
GTGTATAGGTGTAACACACCTATACAATATTGCTAAATTGTAAGTTATAGGTTATGTTAATGATTTTTATTCTGTTCATGAAGTTTACACTGGTTTTTTAAAAAAATAGTATTTGTGTTTAAGATACATTATTTAAGAAGCATATAAGTTCAAGAGTCATTTTGGTAAATGAAAAAAATTATTTTCTAATACTTACAGTGTTTAAAATTATACAGCCATTATAATCTATACGTTGGCTACATTAATTAGTAGGGATTGATGTATAAACGAGAGTATTGAAGATATTTAAGGAGGAACAGTTCTCATAAAAAGGAATTAGAATTTTAGGAGTTGACTGAAAAAAAAAACACTAAGAGAAAATAAATTTTAACATCTGCTGGCAATTCAAAATTTCAACCCATTTATTGAAAGGTTTTCTTTAGTTTGTAATTGAAACAGTATTTTCAATATCTACACAGGCTGTCAATTTGCTGAATCTGTAGAAGGCTGATGTTTACAGAAGCTGGTTTTTAAACTTGTTACACAAAAGATATACAATGAAGAATATTTTTATTTATTTGAAATTTTCAGTATCGAAGTAAGGTCGAATGAATTTCCTTGCTCACTTGACATATAAATTTTATACAAATAATGAAGTTATTCAAGTTAGTTTGAAGAACAAAACGAACATATCTATTAAATCTATTATTATTATTTGCATGACTTGTTATCAAGGATTATTGATTATTTTATTATTATTGTTGTTAATTTAGGATCAGAATGTTATTTATTTAGATTTTATTTTTTAAAACAATAAAAGACGTCTTTCAATAACATCTATGTTACTGATTACATTAATGTTGTTGAATTCAACGATTTTCTTTAAGCGTACGCATATCAACTAAACGTGAGAGACCATTAATTTCGCAAAACAAAAATTTGCATAACATGAAGTATTGCAGAGTTGTAAATGCAATGAAATTTCATAACAATATACGATTCGTAAACTCAACATTATTCTGGCACTTAAAGGGCGGGGTCGTACACGTAGTGAACTATTCAAATTATTAATACGCAATGGATGGAATAACCGTGCAACTGTTTTTAAGTGGTCCAGTAAATATTTTACGTATTGAAAAACAATTGAATATTCTTTAGGTAGGCTGAGTTTTTGTGAAAAACACTTAAGCTCTACGCTGATTGTTTCATTTACTTATCACTGCGGGGAGCCTCGCTAAAATTGAAAGTAATTATTCAATTAAAGACTAAGCAATTTAACCATAAGGGTAATCCTGAGAAAAATAATCGAATTAAAATTTTAATTGTCTATATCTTCACAAAAATTATCCTTCAACTGACTTAAGTTTTTAAACTTATTTATTAGTTTAAGTTTTTACAATTATCCTCGTACATCACAGCAATTTTCTTTTATTTGGGAACTTTCAAGATTAATTTAGCGATTTTACTCTTTTCAGTATTTTAAAATGTAGTTGAAACCGTGTTAGGAATTTCTACAAATTATGAGATATAGTTTACTTTCTGTGCACCATGTAAAATTTCGGAAAACTAAATTAAAAAAGGGAATTCTTTTAAATTAAATGAAAAAAAAAAGGCATTTACAAAACTTATCAAATCTATTATTATTATTATCATGAGAACTCAGTATTGTTAGAAAAAAACACAAATAAAATAGCGGTAATGGAGGAATGAGAACAATTTCAGCTTTTGACAATCATGATTACCCGTATACGTACTGTATTTACAACAAAGCGGTAGCATAATGTATTTCATATTTACTAGTTACAAAACATTATAATTAGTAATATTAAACCTATTTTCTATTTTAATCCTGCGTGTAAAATCTCTCGTGCATGCGCGCATATTTTCAATATATTTTCTTTCATAAATATGTTTATTTAATATGCTTCGTTATTAATGCGCACATATGTAGATTACGTGTACATGTCTTTCATTTTGTATTTTATCTATTTTCTATTCTCAGTTTTTAAAAATATCTTATTAAATATGTATTACCAATAAAAACCAATTGGTTGTTATTTTTAAAGCGATCGCAGAATATCTGGTAAGACCAGATGAGTTCTAAAAACATCTTCATTCAGAACAAGAAGGATCTTATAATTTATACTCAACTTGTCACTTAAAAATAAACCTTTATCTAGAGCTCTAAAAAAAAAAATAAAAAAAAACTGACAGTAGCAGTTTTTAAAAAAACAGACACACTTAAAAACAAACACCTCAGTAAGCATCGCTTAAAGATACTTATTAGTTCTCGATACTATAAAAATAAATAATTAAAAAATAAAAATTAAGTTAATAATTAAAAAAAAAAAAAAAACGTTAAAATAACACATTTACAAAGTTGCTGACTTTCAATATAACTCATAATCGCTGCTTTTTTAACATGAAATAGAAGATTACCTACAACATAAAAATCAAAACTTAAAATAATATCTGAGAAAAAGAATCAACTACTTACTATCTAGAAATAATTTAGAAATGTTGACTATAAAAGTTTATATTTGATTTTCAACCTGACATAAAATTTTTTTGTTGTTTTTGTTTTAACATGTCACCACGTAACCTTGAAGCTTGTGCGCAGGATATAGAAATGGAAATTTAGTCTATAAAAAATGCCATGACTGACCGTGATTCGAACCCGAGACCTTCGCTTGAAAGGCCGAGAAGTTACCACCCCCCACGGAGTAAAAAAATGCAATGTAAAAAAAGATAATTTATGTTGTGCTTAATGAAAATTAAATCCCCTACATAAATTAACTTATACTTTTATCTCTTATTAAATAACAAGGTTTTAGAGATAGGAAAAAATTTCTAATTAAGGTAAAGGTTGCAGAATTAAACAATTCCAGGAGATTTAGTTAAGTTCTTAGTTACATTGTTGTTTGCTGGAAAACACTTAATGCTAAATATTTCGTTAAAAAAGTTAAAAAAATCTTCCATAAAAAAAAAAAATAGTTAATTTGTATAATCCTATTTAAATTGGAAAAAAAGGGAAATTTTTAATCAGATTATTAAAAAATATCAGATTTCTATTTTTGGCTATGCGGATTTTTTCAACAATGGCCTACCTAACAACTCTTTATCTGAGCTTTTTACTTAATCGCTCTAAGCTTAGTTGGCGCACCAAATTCATGAAATAATTATCAAACTATTTATTCCACTTCAATGAGTAAGATTGATATGAAGAAAATAGATTCATAAACGGGAGATATCATTTTATCAGAAACAATAACTGGTTAAATATCATTATTAGGAGCATCAAATAAAGGTGTTTAGTTAAAGAAAATTGGATGTCAAACACACACATACACGTTTTTTTAGACAGAGCTCTGCAATAATATTACGACCGATATTAAATAAAAGTTTAGTAATACGCGTACATACGTTTTTTAAGATATCACATAGAAATTATAATAAAATGATATAAAAAAAATTTAATGAATATTTATCTAATCAATCAGTAATTAAGCAAATGAAATTAATAGACAATTAAAATCAAATTTATCTTGAATATCTTTTAAAGACATTTTTTTAAGTTCGTATTTGGAAGCAAATTATCAGACTATATATTTTAAGAAAAATAATAAATTAAGAAATTTTTAATAATTTTTATTTTAAAGCTACTTTAAAGAATAAAACTAGTTAGCACATTGATTTTTACAAAATTAAAACTTCATGAAAGTCGCGGATAAAAAGCTTTGTTACTGCTCTGAAGAACACATGGTATATATTAATCTGAAAAAAACCATTACCACCATTTCTTTGTCAGTTCACGATAGCCAGTTCTCGGCTTAATTCTTATGCTATTAAAATTTATACTTTGCTTCATTCTATTCTTATGTAATATAAAATAATTTTGCTTACTTTTCTGTTAAGTGTGTTGACAAAATTTTGTAAAGATCGAATTTAATGTGTTTTTTTTTAATTCATTTTTTCTTTTAACAACCAACTTTAAAAGAAAAAAGGTACATAATAATTTATATAAAATAATATAATTTTTCTTTGTAAGAAATAATACATTTATCTTTTACTTCATTTGATGACCCTCCATTCTTATTCTCAAGAAGTTCTTTTACCTTAAAGTTCGTTTATCTCCTAAATCAATCCCTAATTACCTGGTTAATTTTTTTACATTATTATCTTCCTCTACATTTTTTCCACCTAAATAATTTACATCCTTTTATTACTCAGTATTAAGTAACGCTTGATATCTTCGCTCATAAGCTGCATGATTTTTTACATCGTTTTTACTCAATATTCTTTCCTCAAAAGGCAGATGTTTCTGTACGGATTTGGATACTAGATCGTAGATAACGGTGTTCTTTGGTGGGTGAGATTCAGTTAACCACATGTCTCATGAATCGTCGGCCAAAATTTGTTCAAGACTAGTTTACGGTACATTCACTCACACAAATCTCGATGAGTCGCTAATGATTTTAATTGTTGTTACGACTCTAAATAAAAATATTAATTATTATTCTCTAATTTTCTTTGAACCTTTTACATAACCGTTAATTTTTTAACTTTTACCTACAAAATAAACTTCAAGAATCTTCGTATAGCTTTTATTTTACATATTTTATTTTTTCTTAAATTTTTTAGATACAACAACCTGATAAATTATTATCCTTCGTTAATAAAAAAATCATAAAAAACAATTGCACGTTAGGTATTAATATAATTTAATTCTTGTCTGTAGGCAAGCACTATAGACTTCTTTGTATAAAATTGAAGAAATGAATCCAGCAGAAAGAAATTTTTCAAGGAGAAATCCTTGATTTCCTTGAAAGAGGTTTTCAAAGAATAATAATTTGAATGGAAATTATTAAATTAAATGAGTGTCAGATTATAAAATTTTCGTCGGAGTTGCAGTTTTAAAAAAATCAAATTTTCAACTTACTTTGTGATGTTTAAATTTCCGTCACAATCTCCCATTCAGGGCGTATCCCGGTAAGGCAGTCTGAACAAATAAGAAATCTCCTAGAATCTCTAAATCATCAATCCATTAAGATCCAGCTGTTTTTATTATCACACCAGTCCTCTACAATGACAAACAATATATGCCTTTCTCTTTTCGATTCTCTGTCATCCGTGTTAAATCATGATTAAATCCACCGACAATTTTATACTACAAGATATTTATTTGTACAAACTATCGAACAAATAAATTTCTATTCTAGGATCAATAATTTCACAAGAAAATGGTTTTTTTTTTTAAATAAATGTTGTAAATAACGTAATAAGGAAAATATATTTTAGACTTTTTTTAAATAAATTATAGTAATTTAAATTATGTAATTTATTTGCTCATCAAGTTCATTTACTAAATTACATGTTCTTATAGCTTAACATCTAGTAAGAAAACAGCTCACTTCATATGAATTTACTATTATCATCCTGAATTCAGTAAGATTTAAAATAAAATGCATAATTGAAATAATTTTTATTAATTACTGGTATGGATGTATGCAGTCCTATTACAATATACAGTATGGTGTCGGAATTATAACAGAAAAAGAATTTTACTTTACTAATTTACCTACTGCGTTTATTTTGTGTTTTGGCAACACAGTGTATTGATGACAGTACACAAGCAACCTCTTCAAAAAAAGATTAGTTATGGAAATAATCTCAGTTAACCTAATCTCACCTCAGACAACTTTCTGAATGTAAGGTATTTTGTGAATTTTCTAACTGGTAGTCAAAAATTGTGAATTTTTCTTACAAAATTAATATGCAGAGCAATAAAAAAAATAAAAAAAGGAAGCTATTCTGATTACATTTAATCGATAATTACATAAATCTCATGCCAATATAAAATTTCAATGGTAGGATTTCACGCCACAAGAACTGTACACAGAATAACAAAGTTTGTAGTCTGTTTTGTATTTTAAACTTCATGGATCTTTACTAAACAGGATCTTCACTGACAGACGTCTGAGATATTAAGAAGCTGTAATAGAAATCCTTCTCATAAAAATATCTTACTGTTTTCATTGTTAAAATTATAAAACTATTTGTATAGTATAACTGTTTAATCAAATATTTTAGTGAAAAATTTCTACATTTGATGAGAACTGAAATGGAAATATCTCGTATCGTTAAAATCGATGAAATACGAAAAGTGGAAAAAAGTTTTCACTATTCAACTGTAGCTAAATTTTAGTTTTAAATATATTTAAACACTAGATTTCTCTTTTTTTGTTTCGTGCAAAAGTAATATATAAATTAAAATCTCCTTTTTTCGTCTTCAGTCATTTGACTGGTTTGATGCAGCTCTACAAGATTCCTAAGAGCTGCCAGTAGTTTCATTTTAGTATACCTCCTACATCTTAATCGTTTTACATGCATTTCAATCTTGTATTTTAATAGTATTGCGCATAAGTACATAAGTATTTTTATAAATGCTATCAATATCAAGATGGAACGATTAGAATTTCATATAAAAACCACTGTACAAACAAGAACCCATTTTGTATTGTATTCTAAGTTTCATGCAACTATATAAAAATCTAAATAGATTTTTTACCTAGAGTCGTCCAAGATGCTCAATAGCTGTAATAATAATCCTTCCCTTAACAATATTTTATTCCTTTCATTATTAAAATTATAAAAATATGTGTGTAATACAACAATAGTGCATAATCACATATGAAATCACACTGAAAAAATTCCTATCTTTGATGAGAACTGAAATAGCAATTACTTCGCCTCGGTTTAAATTGATAAAATATTTTAATTATTTTAACTGTACCTAAAAGTTTGATTTTAAATTATTTAGATCCCAATTTTTTCTTTAATCTGTTTATGAAGTTATGGAAACTTTAGAGTTTCAGAAATCGAAAAACAGACGAAACGCAAGATAATTTTTCGTAATTGTTGCATATGCTGATCAAATGAATTGTCAACTCTTAAAAGAATAAAGTTAAAAAGAACGACTTATATTTCGATATAATTTTTTTTTCGAATGATTCATCTCAAACTCTTTAAAGACAATGTAGAAAGTATAACTCTTTAAAGACAATGTTTTCCATTTGTGACGACTTTTATAAAGAAAAATGAGTTGGTTTCATAAGAAAGCAGTTACATATAATGTTATCATTGAGATTTTTTTTTTTTATATGTAAACATTATTTTATTTTAACTGCAGTAAAGGAAAAAACACGTTTTAAAATAATTTAAACCGTAAATTTAAAGGTCTGTAGAATCGTAAAAGCAATGGGAGAGGCATTGTTGGCGGGTTAAGAGTTGTGATGCCAGGACATAGTACTATCTAGCAACACACTGATATAAATCACATGAGAAGTGCACTATATAGTATGTATAGGACATTATTTCCCCACACCTACACACAATCTTGTATCTACAAAACTAAGTTGACCCGAGATATTTAACGCAGTCGTTACAATAATATATTTTACTAAGCATGACGGAAACATTTTTTTTTTTCTTTTGAAGAACTTTGAATATTTTGTATCTTACTATTAACAGAACTAATAAAGATGACAAAATAATTTTAAAAGTTCATAATGGTAGGTTTAAGTTTATTACTTTTTTATGATCATGATTAGTACTTTAGCTCGATAGAATTCATCACTCAATGATGCGCGTTGGAAAATTAACATTTTTCATGTCTTGAACAATGCAAGGAGATTGAAAACGACTAAAATTTTGAAAAATTGGGCTATGAGAAAAGTTGAACTATATACTAACCTAATGATTAAAATAATTTATTTTTCTCTAGATGCATGTCTGAATAATTCTATTTTTATACATATCACGTTTTTTTTATTCAGAAACGGCAGTGTCTGTGGATAACAAAAAAATATATTTTATTCATTTATTTTTAAATAAGTTAAATTTCGGCGTCTCTATCTCTATGCTACTGCATTAGCTGAGCCATAAACTAGTTTTCTAATAAGCTTTTATTATTATCTGCTATTTGACAGTTAGCCTCTCTTTCCTGTTCGAATAAGTAAATTTTGTTCGATGGTTGCGTTATTTTGTAATTCAAATAAAAGCGAAGCTTAATAAAAAGAACGTTTAAACTACATCAACTTTTTCTTCTTTGCATTCGAATTTTTGTCGACTTCAGTGTGTATTTTTTTTCCTTAAAGTTAAATTAGATGCATGTTCTGAACCATCCTTGAGAAGTTAAAAAGCCGGCAGTTTTTGACAAAACACGAGCTATAACCAAAAGGCAGCGGCAAGACTGGGAAAAATAAATAAAACCAATACAGATTGAAAACAGAACCAAAAAACTGTCTGAAAACAAAAAAACTGAAAATGTCTTGTTGAGGTTCTACTGAAATAGTTATTACATTGCTGAATTTTTTATCCTTCATCACTGCATCGGTAACGTAATTATACAAACTATAATAACATTCTTCTTGTCTTTAAGACTGACAAGAAATATTATTTATTACTTAACTCCAATAAAGTAACTTATAATCACTGAAATGCGATTATATAATATGCATATTTGCATTTGTATGAGAACATAAATAATAATTACGTATTAACGCATAATACAAATAGATATTTGCATTTGTAAAACGCATAAGGCTGTAACTTGCATTTTATCCATGAATAAAAACTGAAATTAAAAAAAAAGACTGTTCTCTACTCATGCAATGGTACTCACCTCACGTATTCTACTCTAATTGCATGTTCACTATTTCTTGCATGTGTTCAAAGAGGAAGTTTATGTAAATACGTAAAGGTAATTATTTCAGCACAATACTAAATGTTGTATAATAAAGAAAAAAATAAGTAATTTATTCCATTAAAAGTGATATCGGTACAAAATTAGTTTAACATATTCTACAGCTTAACTAGAGTAACTTTTCATCTGAGGAATATAAGGTACGAGTAATTTAAATCTAGTTTAAAAGGAAATCGAATGGAAGATATTGATATTTCATAAAAATAGTAATAAATTGGGAGAAAAGAAATTGAAATCGCAAGGAACGAATGAAGGCTTTTAAGTAACGTGGATCAAGTAATATTAGGCAAAAAGTTTTATTATTCAATTTGCCATTAGACCATTTTATTATTACTTTTTTAAAAAACTAACAGAAAATCTGAAATTATATCTAATAAGCAAATATACATCAGATCTAAAAATAAATAGTTTCTGATCACAACTTTTTCTAAAATGAAACCTAAATATCTTCTCCGTCATTACATCTTACAACAATTGAACCGCTTCTTATTGTCAGCTATTTACATATTTAGGTTTAAATAAATCACTGAGGCGATAGATTTTTAAGATACAGAAAATGGTACAACCCACAACAGAATGAGCGAATGGAACGTAATTGAACAGATCTGCACCCACTTTGCTTGGCAATACGGGTAATTTGTATCAAGAGTAAGCAGTATCTTAATGACAAGGCGTGGTTACAATACAAAATATTTGTTATTAACTAACGATGATTAAACAAGCCCTACAATTTGCTCGTGTAATATTTAATTAAAACGAAAACGAATTTATAATTTATTACGGTATTATTTAACTGTATCCCGTAACAGTAAAACGGCGCAATCTATTTAACAATATTTCCGACCAATTAATTTTTTTTCTCTTTTTTGTTTATCTATTGACTTCTAAAAGTCGTTCTTTGTAGAAATGTTTCTCCCACTACATGCTGATTTTTAATTTTATGATTCTGTCTGTGACACAACTCTTAACTACAGACTTCAATCTACTTAATTACGCTATATTTAAATACATACTATTGATAAAAAAATGGAAAAGTAAGTGTAAGAATAATATAAAATAAATACACTTTTTTGGAGAGGAGAGTTTTCTTTACGAGTACTTTATATAATTTTCTAACTTTTACATCAGAAGTAAAAAGTTTATAGTTCACTGAATTAAAAATAACAAAATAAAATTAATAAAACTACTGACTAAATTGTGTTGAAATAAGCTTCCACTTTTTAATAACACTTAAATTTTAATTTTGCAGTACATCTAATCTTAATTAGGAGCATAATAGAGAATACATAAAAAAAGGATTATAACTGAAAAGTTAAATGTACATATTTTACAACATATACATTCTAATATTTGGGTTGATATAAATATTTAACTAATGACTTAAAATTGATTTGA
>JAAAKQ030467694.1:0-15106 GCA_010016005.3 Zanna intricata | reverse complement strand
GAATAAAAAATATCAGGACCAAGAATAAGAAAGTAGTAAATTTTATTCACAATACACATTCACAGAAAAAGACAATCATCTGCTTTATAAGTAAGTAATGTTCATTGATTTCATTCTAGTAAAGTGTTGTTTGGAAAAAAAAAAAACCAATGCCGCACCGGCCTTGTTCACAATTATGCTAAATCAGTGTTAAAAATTGCCTTTCACAGTTTCATAAGGAACTCCTGACCATGTTTACTCCTCAATGCGTAAAACAGTTAGCGCGACTTTTCCCAATCTTCGAGAAACAGGTTCACTGCCTAGTATTCATACCAGCTACGAATAATTTGTCCAATGCGACGCTGTTATTGATTAAATTATTATCGATGCAATTCACCGCAGTTCAGAAGTCAGAGTACAGGACTTATTTCTAAGCGGATCAGAGTTTCGAAATTCGGTGCTTTGAAGAGCACTTCAACAACACATATTTTATCCATATCACAACCAGTCATTTCAACACTTACAGCCAGGAGACGCTGCGGTTTGCTTCGCTTGGAGTTCTGGAACTGGTGGAACATATATCGACACCTCTAAAATTAGGTTTTTTTTTACCGACGAGGCAGATTTCACTCGAGATGCCATCAACAACCTACGTACGCATTGAGGAGTATACAAAGCCTAAATCCTTATGAAACAGTGGAAGGCAATTTTCAACATTAATTTAGCATAAATGTGAACAAGGCCAGGTATTGCCTTGTTCACATTTACAATAATTAAAAACACAGCATTATCACTGTTGCTATGTGTGCAACTACTTCTTATGCTATATGTGCGACTTTGTTCTATGTACGACTTGCTGGTTATCTCTTGACTACTTCACTAAAAAAGAAAATAAATACATAAATAAATAGATTAAAAAAACATTGACTGCAACTGGAAGATCAACCATATAACAGTGACGAAGCCGTGACGGGGATTCTAATTAATGTGTATATCTGAAAGTTTGTTACGTAATTACGATAAAAAGCTAATACAACATTTTCGATGAATCTTCTCTTGGTCTCTATACGCTACAAAAACCCTGCAAATAGCACTCAGAGCTGCCGAGACTAAAGACCAAGCAAATTGAAGGTGAAAAGACTTAAGCTACACGTCATGTACGTGTACGCCACGGGCAGCCGATAGTATACAAATATCGTAAAGTGATTTGATTTACCATATAAAATTATAACCGAATTTTACAATTAGTATAGAGATAGATTAGAGATAATGATGTATTTCATATTTATAATATGAAATGTAAAGTGGTTGATAATTTAAGAACTCGTGTAGGCGGGACTAAAACCTCAATAATGTACAACTTTAGAATTTTTAAATAGTACCTAATTTACTATTAGTAATGGTGTAATGGAATAATACGTACTAACATAAATTTCATAATTGTTTAATTAAATTATAAATATTGTGCAATAAAAGGACATGTGGGATAAGGAGTTAATAACTATTCCTTTTTTTTTTTAATTAAAAATTTATAGCCTAAAATAAATTAAAAAATTATTTTTTTAATCAGATAGAATAAACCAGCTTTTAAAGAAAAAAAATGAATGGGCCAAAATAACAAAAAATGCAATTCATGTCAACAATGGCTACTCTTCTTTTAAAATAAAAAAACGGTAGCCTTTCGCTTTGAAGTTGTTAAAAAAAAAGTAATAAAAAAAAAAGCGAATGCTCTACGCGGTAAAATAGTTTACAATTTCTGCATTCCTATCCAGGAAATACATGATAAAGTTAAAAATATTTTCATCTCAAACTCACAGACATAACAACAGATCTGATTTAGAAGAATAAAACGAAAAGTCGTATAAAATAAATTTTAAAAGAATGCAAAAAATATTTATTGTTAATGAGAATAACTAATAAAAAAATTAACTGTTTAATTTGTATCATTATTTTAGTAAAGATGCAAATGTTTAAATAACCTGTAATTCCTGACAGTAGAATTTTGTCGGGAAAACTGTTTATTATGATAATGATTGTAACGAGAGATCCGGCTATAACAAGCAACTACTATTGCTCCTTATTTTATTTGAAAAAATAAAAGAATAGTTCCGGTCATAATTACGTATTTGAATATAACTACTTAATTAAATTGTCCTAAAATAACGTTATTTTTTTAATCTATTACTCTGACAAACTCTCTTTACTTATGAAATCAGACCGTGATCATAATAATACGGTTTTGTATTTTGGGTAATTTTATTCAGGAATGTGAGAGTTTTATTTCTTAAAGCATATGACGGGGGCACAGTTTTAATTTACTGGTGTTATCTCCATTTTATTAAAAAAACTTACCGCTACCATTACAGACATATAGTTCATTTAAAAGACAGTCTAACGTACATTCCATTTTTGTATGAAACTGGTGTAAACAAACACCCAACGCGATTGCTAGTAGATTGCGTTCTTGAGCTCCCCGAAACGCTTGTGCGTACATCCTAATATTTTGACAATACCGATATTTCTGAAACAGTCGTAGGGTAAAAAAGATAACTTTTACATCCGATTGTATTGAAAATCAGACAATACAAAGTGGTCTATCACCATGGTAATGATAGTTGTAGCCATCCAATTTTGCACTAACCCAATTTTTAGCGTTTACATCGATTCCAAACACAAATAAAATTAAGTAGACTTTTCTCTTTCGGAAGTAAGATAAAAAACGAATAATAATTTTTCGTTTAAACAAATAATAATACGTAATTATCAATTTTTTATTTGGAAAACGAAGTATTTTTTTATAACTTGATTCATAAATCCTCTATTTCTGTTCCTAAATTCAAAATTTTAGAATAAATTTCTTTTTTTTACAATTTTTAATTAATTTTTCAGTCACGTTTTAACTTTGTAAAATTGGAGAGCGTTATTCTTCGGCGTCTTTATCGATAACAAAAGAATTTCCATACGTATAAAAAAAAAACTAAATATGATAAAAGAAAAAATTCATTTTAAACATTTTATGTATTATTAAATCTAATTTTTTGTTTTTATCATTATGTAAATTATTATAAAATATATATATATATAAACTACAAGTTTATTGATCTTTAGAAAAATCATGAACTACTACCAGTTTGAAATTCAATCCATTAAAGGTGTTTTATATTCAGGTTATTAATGTAATAACACTATCATTAATAAAATAAAATGTTTATTGAAAGATTTAAAACTAAACAATTTATAGTATTAACTGTAATAAAACAGAGTCTAAGGTAAAATCCTTTCAGTATATAAATAATCTATGTATGTAACAGTTAAAGTTAGGAAGAGGAATTAGAAATAGACGTATTTTTAACAACATGGCTGTATAGCATAAACATAAGCAAAAGACTATATGCGTTCAAAGAAAGGAATTATAACGTCACTGTTCCAGGATTAGAACATGAAATTGCCCAAGCCTTCTTCCCTCCATAAAATACATCTGAAGAAAACGAGACGAAGCGGGATCACGCATTCTCAACTTTCAAATAAAATATTAAATCCTTTTTAAAATTAATCCACAAAACTGAATTCAAGCATTTTAAATTTTTTTTTTTTTTAAGTAAGATAAATATTATTCTCACTTTTATATATCGGGATTGGTGAAAAATATTTTTACACTACACGCGTTGAATTGCATGTAAATCAAATAAAGTACTTTTTTTGGTTTCTTTTTAACATAAATATTTGTGCTATAATAATATCTATTTTGAACCAACAATTTGAGAAAACCATCCATTGAACAATTCGAGAAAAACCTTTGAGTATCTTATTTAGATAAAATTAAAATCCAGTTTACAATTTGGTAAATATAATTCCCTGTTAAAATCTGGAGCCTTCCGTAAAATAAAACAAATTGAGTTTAAATACTTATTCAAAATATTTCTTTTCTATTAAAAGAAAAAAGATATAAAAATCAAATCCTGTAGTAAGGTACTTAAGTTTTAAGGTATCATAAATCATACTTAAAGGCTTATATCATAACATGAATCAAAACCATACACTGTTTTGGATTATTAGTTTAAAACTTTTGTAAAATATTTATTCAACCTTTAAATGGAACTTAAATATAAGAAAATATACAAAGGTTTTTCTTCGCCTTTTAAAAGGTTTATATATTTTTTTTTTAGGAAAATTAAAAATATTTCCAACTTTTAGACAAATTTGTAAGGCTTCAGACAAATTTTTAGACAGTAAAAGGTAAAAATATGAAACCGTTTTTTTTTCAAATAGCTTGTTATCACTCGAAAAAAACTGCTAACAAATTACAACATGATATAACAATATCAATATCATTATTCAATAACAATTTATGATATCATTATCAATAACAATATCACGATATATTACAACAACATAATTACAACATCACTACAACATGATAGATGTCAAAAATTTACAATGATAAATTTTTTTAAAAATATTTTTCATATAAGCTTATAAACACAGACGAGTAAAACTTTACTTAATTCTAATCCCAATTAGAGATGTACGACTAGCATAGCATACACGACATCCTAATCACGGTTTAAAAATTAAAAAAACGCACTCTTAATCACGTTTTTAAAAAATTTAAACGATACCTTTAAAAACATATATAAGATTTATAATAGTTTTAAACGATTCCTTAGATATAAATCAAATAAATTTTTTTTTTTTTATCTAAAAATATTTTCATTTTTTTGGACTAAAAAATGTTGAAAAATACAAAAATTCCATTAAAGGAAGCATTTTTTGTCAAATAATATTATTTTTCTATTATTTAAAATTTTTAAAGTGATATATTTCTTACTTTTTAATAAGTGCAGAATAAAAAATCCAGTTCACTTACCTGTAAAAAAAAAAAATACACAAATTAATATTTATTTATTTATATTGTTACAATAAAAATTTAATTAACTTTGTTATACTTAACAATTTTCCTGTTAATAAAACCGATCATGAAATATTTAATTTTTTTCTGTTTTAAAATGACAGCAGTCATTAACAACACATTAAAAAAATGGTCGCTATTACATCTCAAGAATAAAAATAATGGTTTTTCTATTTGATTAAATAATGAAGGATAATTAGAAATACGATCTGGAAACATTAATATTATTCAACTTCATCAACAGTATTTGAATATATTTTAAAATAATGACATTAAACCTTAATCAAATATATCAACTTTTCTTTATAAAAAAAAAAAAAAAATATATTTTTTTACAAACTTGTTACGTTTATCGCTTTTATTCGAATAATGAAAAAATAACTTTTCCCCCCACACAAAATAAATTAAAATTAGGATATTTAACAATGTATTCTACAAAAATTAAATTTGAACTGATTAATTATATTTTTGATTCATTGATATTTGAAATATATTTATTATTGCTAAATATGATTTAATAATCGAATAAAAAAAAAAAAATCTCAACAACAAATAAAAAATTAATTACCTATAAATTAGCGATCCAACTTTCACATTATTTGTATAAGTATAAAATTTAACCCTTCCTTTATCATTGATACAGTTTAAAAACATTATTGAGGATGTTCGCTGGAAATCTTTCTTCACGTGCTTTTTCAACACCCGTTTACTTGTGATTCCTTAATCAAACAGATTGTATTTACGAGACAAAAAAAAGAATAGGTCTACACTTGTATGAACTTTATTATAAAGAGGTGAAAACTACTTCCAATTTTTACAGTTTTATTAAATTAAATAAATTAATAGCAAAAATAAAACTTTTAACAAAATAAAGAAACAATCCCCTCAAAATGTATACATTTTTAAATTTCGACTGTTTAATTCAGGTGACGAAAATAATACGCAATAAAATTATACCTTAATAGAATAATACAATACTACAGAAAACTACGAAAACATATTGGTAGCTGTCAAGTACTCGTACTTGCTGGAATGTAGGAGGAATATGTAAGTCATAGTACAGCACTAATTTTAAGAGAAATGGTACCTTTCCACTTTTTTTTTTATTTTGAATCAGGATCAATCGTCGAAAAATGCAAAAAAAATAAAGAAAGGTAAATAGATCCCATTTATTCGTATGTTTATGGGCATATATCGTTGTGTGTGCGCGCAAGTAAAGAACTTTACTCGTGTTCGTGCGTGACACAAATTTTGATGTAATTTTGGCTAATAACTTGGAATTAGCTTAATCAAAATCTTGACATTTTCCATGACAGTTTCTAATTATTATTGATGTTAACAATGAGTAACGTTTGATCATACTCGTACATTTAAAAAATATATTGCATACTAATCGAAATGAAAACCTTCTCCAGGAGCGGTTACAAAAATAATAATTTAAAAAAAAATAATCATCAAATTTCAGATAAATAAGTTTTTTTTATATCGCTTGTTTACAATCAGTTTTTCCAGTAGAATTAAACTATAAATTTTACAGTGTAATAATGACGAGAAAGGGAGGCATCCATTGATAACTTCCATGACTATATAAAGGTTAAAACAAAGTACAATACAATAAGAATTATAAAGAATAGAACTATAACTAAACGTAACAAAGTACACAAAATTCGACTATTTACTGTTAAGGAAAAAAATTTTAATTGGTAAAGATTTAACGTTGGTCACATTTAAGAAACAAAATCGATACCACGAAACTTAAACAATTCATAATTCATAACGAATAAAACAAAATAATTCATAAATACTATCAGTAAAATTTCAGCAAGAAGAGGGTGATACGCACAACAGCAGATCCAACGTACAACAGCCTATAGATTAATACTTGCAGCCTCTTTAGTCATCTTACATGTTCGCTAATATCCAAAATGTTAATAGCCAAGTGGTTTTCGTTCGCATTAAGCTTAAGTAGATACTTTGAATTCAGCCAGTGAATTTATTCACGATTAGATGGTATCCCTAGGTAATCCTGGATTCCCTTGTACTTCGCAAACTATAGTCCCTCCAAAATGTTCCTCACCACTTTGTTTTGGAGCCTTTGGATAATATCGATATTACTATTGATTACCTACTCCTAAATTTCATCCCGTAGATCCGTATTGGCCTTAAAAATAACAGCATTTATTACTTACATAACAGCAGTTTTTTACTTGTATTTAATAACACAGAACTTCTTCCTAATAACCAGTTCAACCCTCCAAGCTTCAAATTTAATTGTTTTCTCTTTTCTCACATGATTTTTTCATGTTAGGTGACATTCGAAATAAAATCCTATATATCGCAAGTTGTCTGACTGAGGGATATGAACTCCATCTAGGTAGACTCGCAAGAAAATTCCTCTCCTCATCGAAAATGTCACATGACTCGACTTTGCAGAATTAACGTACTTTTCAATTGACTAGCCATTCACTGATGAGGTCTTACTCCGATTTCGCTGCTGTTGGATTAACGTCAACTCTTCATCAGCAAAGAGCGCAAGAGTGATATTTTCCATGGTAAGAAGATCAGCAGAGTAAATTGAAGCCTGCTAATTAAGATCAGCAGGCTTCAAATTCAGCAGGTTTCAGATCAGCAGGCTTCAGCAGGTGAGGCTGCCACAGCCATATTATTTGGTAAGAGATAAAGAAGTTTAAATAAATCATTGAAACATCTTTATTAATACTATTTTTAGCAATCGTAGAGTTGTACAGTTATAATCCTATGAAAAGCCGGCCGTAGCGAGAGTTAGCGTCTCGGCCTTTCATCCGGAGGTCCCGGGTTCGAATCCCAGTCAGGCATGGCATTTTTCACACACGCTACAATTCATTCATCTCATCCTCTGAACCACCTTCACGGTGGTTCCGGAGATTAAAAAAAAAAAAACTTTATGAAAAGTTGTGAAAAAATCTCATACCGCCCTAACATTTCATTTACAGAAAAATAATTACATTTCAAGTGATAGTTGCGAAAGTAAAGTGTAATGTATTTTTTATTTTTTGCAGTGTATTTTCAAATAAATGTAAGAGTTTAAAACGTTAAAATATTAAAAAAAGGATAGATTTGATTTAATGAAATTTTTACACAGTTTATAGTGGTATTTCTCTTGGAGTTATTCTTGTACAAATTAACATGCTTGAGTATAGAAGTTTTACAAACTCTAACTCTTGTCAGATATTTCCAAAATTTTAATATAACTTTTTCTTTAAAATATACTTATCACATTCGTTTTAATGTTCGCGAAGATGTTTATAACCGTGTACGATGCGCGGCTTGAGAAGATAAGGACTATCGCTTTAAAATGAACTATACTATCAACCAAAAAAAAAGCTACTCGTCATACAAAATCTGACGATTTTCAAAGCAAGATAAATTGACAATCCTGACTTGCAGGCGCGAATAAAAGAGGATGAGACCGTAAATACGAGATGCTAGTTTAGTAGTTATAAAGCAGCAGACTACTGTATACTCGTCCATGGAACGTAATTAAAAATGGTGATTAAGTTGCGATTATTCCGTCAGCATTTTAATACTGTATTCCATGTCATGTTGCCGTTCCTAGCCCAATACGAGAAATTTGTTGATAAACTCCGCGTAAACTCCTCCAAACGTTGACAGAGTCAGGCTGGCAATGATAAGGAGCTCTCAGCGTTCAACCAGAAAGCACGTTGCAATAATTACTTTATTCCGCTTCAATGTCAGAAGAAAGGATTTGAACTTTCATCCGCATAAAATGATGGTAGTGTAAAATCTAAGTGAGTGTGAAAATTCAAATCGGGTAACATTTAATGCAAATTTTATTATCTTATATACCTGTGAATGTTCCTCTTAATGAATGAAGAAGTGCATTTAATCTATCGGGCACTGTTAATAAAACTTTCATTGTAGTCTGATACGAATCGTCATTTGTTTCAAATGTTGTTACATTAATTTCTTTTCACAGAATATATGTAACCATCATACTCTGGTAAGCATTGGAATCAAAAGCCCTTATTTCTTCGAAAAGGAAGAATATTTGGTGATAGTCATTTCTGACCAGTACACTACAATGTTACAAAATTTACTTGTTCCTGACTGCTTCGTCATGAGATCGTCTTGAATGTGATATGGTTCCATCAAGATTGAGCAACAAACTACACTACCATGGCTGTGATTCGAGAGATGTTTTCAAGAAATGTTGGATGGTCAGCCATCCAACATTTCCTCCTTTTGACCTATTGATATCCAACTATTTTTCTGGGGAGGTTAAATAAAATCTACAGTGCTCATAAAGTTTGTTACCTAATAACATTTACGAACTCAAAGCGCCCTTACAAGAAGAAATCAGAGCAAATCTGAAACTTGATGCAAGAAGTGATGCTACATCAGTGAGACAGACTACAACAGTGTATTATATATGTTAAATTCATTTTTTTTTTTTAATTTTCCCGCGATTTACTCAGTTTTAATTAAAAATATTAATTTGAATGTTTAGTACAAAAACATAAAAAATAAAAAAATGTTTATTACATACCTTAACAAAATTATAAAAGAAAAAATACAAATCGTTAAAAGAATTACACAGAAAACTAATCTTTGAAATTCACTTAACGGCTCTGACGAGCTCTTAGATGAAAATAAAATAAACATTATTACTATAGTTTTTTTTTTTAACTGTATTACTACTAGTATGCATTTTTCCCCAGCCAAAAGTATAAATTAATTTGTTGTTTTATACTATCTGCCTCAGATTTACTTATGGCTTTAACACATATAAAGCAGCTTAGATAAAAGTGTAACATCATTTGGTTTTTCTGAGAGTAATTATGTTATTGTCAGGAGCAGACCCTGAAGTAAAAATATCTATTACACGGGATGGTAGATAATTTAAAATACGTCTTAAAATTTAAAATAGACTTTGGTGGGTTTGGCATGCTATTCTGCAAAGACCTCATTCAGCCTACTGAAGAAGGCAACGGTAAACGCTTCATTCCTCAATTACTCCCAATACCCTGACATGAGTTTTTTATTCTTGAGAATACTTGTACCTACCATTTTTTATAGGCATCTTACATCAAACCGTCTATAAACGACAGATTATAACACCAAAAAAAAAATAATAATAAATACTACGGATGTTGAGGCAATATAAATATTTTAAATTACGAGATACTTGAGAGATGGAAGTATTAATTTTATTACACTTACTAGAATGGCGCAAGATGAAATTCTGAATTATTTTGAAAAAATCTTCTATTACATTTTTATTTAGGTTTTCAGTTAACATACAATTTACATGTTTTTTAGTCATCAAGTTGGCATTTAATGAGTTAACGTAATCTAATGTTATCCAGTAAAACGAATTTGGTGAATATATGGGAAATTATCATTTAATTAAATAAATTTATCATGTACATGATCAAAAAATTTGAGTATAATTTCTATTTAGATACATTTTTGATTTTACATCTCATTCCTGAGTATAATTTGTATTTTTAAATTATAACTACAGAATAAAGAAACATTAAAAATCGATTTGAACAAAGAAAGAAATTATTGTATTATTGAAATTTAATTTCAAAAGAAAAACTGTTTACGAAGAAAGTAAGATAACGCATACTATTTTCAACGTTTTTATTTGATTTATTTTTTAAAATTTCCATTGTATTTTAATAATTCTCTTGGACAATAGAAACATTTTTTTGTTGTGAATTAAATTTTTGACATGTAATCATTCTGATTAATACTAATCTATATTTCATTATTTAGTTAAGAGGTGATGGGGTTTTATATCTATAGATCGACGGTTTAAGTTAGGGGAATCCATAAAATAGCGTGATGAAAGGGATACCTCATAAAATTACAATACGTCTGAACTTAGTTCACTTTGACCCAAAGTTTATTGTTAAGGGATCACGCAATCACTACGTGGTCCTTCCCCTTGAGTAACTTAATATACTTTCTTTTGAAACATAAACATTCACGAAGAGGTATTTCAAAATATGAGCTATTGAAAACTCGTTCGCTCACCAACTGTTCTGACTTTTCTCAACCAGTAAAAAATTACTGCCATCACTAGGAAATGATATACATGTAGTAAAAAATAAAAAATAACCCCCCAAAAAAACGTTAAAATAAAGCAGTTTTCATTTGAGAGTTAACGGTCGAGTATCATGAAGAGTTAACATTACAGTTAATAGTTAGTTACCAATTATTAGTTAACATAAAAATAAAACGATAATTAATAATGAAAGAATAACTAAAATTGAACGAAATGAATAAATAGATAACACTAAATTGATGTAGTTCCACCTCAAATTAGTCACCAAAGTCTAACATGTGGAACCATTTTATCCTTCTAAGACTTCACTACTGTCTAGAAGGTTAATAGCTAAATACCTGACTAGTTTTTTAGCAGCAGTTTATATTTCGTACCGAACGCTGTTATTCTTCTCGAACATACGGTAAACCCAGACACTCGTAGAATTCACTGTTTCTAACGAATCAAGGCGCCTTTGTGATGCTCCTATGTTTTTTTCTAAAAAGATATTTTAAAAAAATAAAAAATTCATAGAAATCGGTTCTGTAGTTTCTGCGTGATTAACAATCTTTTAGCTTCATATATTGCAATAGTATGGTATGATATTGCAATATAATTATTTTCCCAATATTATTGCTTAGTTAAAACAATTTATCGTGTCGAGGATCAAAAATCATTAATTCAATTTCTATAAATACATTTTTACTTTCACTTCTCATTTCTGAGTATAATTTGAAATATAAATAAGGAATGAAAGAAATAGTCAAAATTGGATATGAGCGAAGAAAAAATTTGATATATTATTGGAATCTAATTTTTGCAAACTATCACGTAAGAAGAAACTAAGTAAGCACACACCATTTTCAACGATTTTATTTTATTCAAATTATAACTCGTTTTAGAAATTATCTTACGCATCATTCTTTATGTATTTTTCCACTAATTGTCCTACTATTCGAAAAATATTTTTTCAATAATCATCGATTTCCAAAGTAATGCTTTCATTTTCTTGCGATATTTTAGTGTGCCTTATGTGTTAGAAATATCAAGATAAAGATGTATTTTACTTGTATATTCTTATTTACTTTACCTAAAAATTTCAAAATTTCCGGTTGGTTATAGACTACATTAAGCGAGTGGAAATTGGATAGGCGTAGTTTTTCAAAATGAAATATAGATAACGATTTTCCTCTTGTTTGGATCAGTTCAGAATAAAAATGTAGATCAGTATAAAAGACAAACGGACACACATTCTTCTATGAATGTATCGAAGACATATATGCATAAATTGTAGTACACGTATATACGTGTATAAGTATATACTTATACGTGTACGTAGTATTACGTGTTACGTATCACGTATTTACAGTACAATACACGTATTGTCTTAAATGCATATATTTTAGGATGTAGAGGACCCAGATTCATAAACATAAGAATATAGGTTATTCTAATACGATATAAAATACCTGTGTACATCATCACTGGCACAATAACATTTCAAGAACGACTGAAATGTAAATATAAACAAGTAAAACTGCCGAACAGTAATTAATATCATAGCTTGTTACGTATATAAAAGAATTACTATTGAAAAATATGTATAATCCAGGAAACATTCATTTTAATCATTATCATAAAATATGTCAACTGCAAATAAAAATGCAAATTAAACTAAAATTAAAACGAATTTCATAAATAAAGAATATTTTTAGATTAAATTAAAAAAAAAAACACACAAACATCAAACGATCATACATCTTTCGTCATGGGAACAATAACGGGGGACTCTGTCACTGCACGCTCTTGCGGGAGAAAATAAAATTAATGCATACTGGTTTCCCTTTTAATCTGATACCCCACCCGTATAATTAATTCAGAAAAAAAAACAAACATTCCAGGTTTACCAAAGTGAGCAGTAGAGCTTATTTAATTCCAATTAGATACCCGTGACAAAATTTGGGATTCTATTTAAGCATTCCATATATATTAAAAACAAAAGAAAATGTACTAAGATTGAATTTAATGAAGTAAAACGGTAAACAAGTATCAAGAATTGATGTTCAAATGATTACCTAGCTTTACGCAGTAAGCTGCTTATGGTATTAAATGTTTTGAGAAAATTCTTAAACTGTTCTCAGGTAATTAAAAACAAGATAGACCGGAATAATAGGAAACCAAACCGAAGTTATTAGGTATTACATTTGACAAAAATTTCAATTAGGAAGGGTAAGTGGATTAACAATTAAGACAGACAGATTTAATAATAATTTTCTTAAGAAATAACAGAATTTACTGTAACTAATATCAAGAGAAACCATACGTTTTAGAGACATTTCATACGATCTATTGTATCTAAGCAAAAAATAGAATACTGTAGAGTAGAACAGAATAGTAGTACTACTTAAAAAGAGTCAATGGAAATCAGAAATTCCTATATTTTGATAAATTATATTTTCTTTAATTTTTTTTTATGAATTAAATATGAAGGTATCTTCGTAAGGTTATACAGAGTAATATTAAACCATGAAACTGACAAAACTGAGGGATAATATGAGGTAGAAATAAGTGCGGATCTACAAATTAGAAAAGTTTTACTTTATATAGTATTTGAAATTTTTATTCGCCAGCTTGGATCTGTCAAACTGATTAAAAGTTTTTCTTTAAGTAAGAAAGTGAACATGTAATACATGATTTTAATGTAACATTTTACAACAAAAAGATGACGAAAACTGTTTCTCGATTTATGCCTTCGTTTTTGAGTTATAAGCAATCAAATCTACAAAAACGGAAAAATTGTGGTCATAATAAAACGACGTAAAACGCCCTTTAGTAACTTTTTTATTTCATATTAACTTCAGAATTTATCGAATAACAAAGTTTAAACTTAATATAGGATTAATGTCCTTAACAATAAAAATTGCAGCCTTCAAAATAATAAATAACAATAATAAAAATAACGCAAAATAACTAATAATTTGAAACATTAATTCTAAATAAATAGCTAGCTAAAGTGATTAATTTAATTATCAGAATAATTAATTTTTAAATTGAATTAAATGTTTTAACAATTATCAAATAAAAAATACTTCCTACAATAAAATTTTGAAAGCATACCATTCTACAAGAAATGTTCAAAATGTTTCCTTTCTACAGCTTGACAATGCACTACTCTTAAGTAATATCTGTAAATAAATTGTTGTTTCATATTTGATGGTATACCTACAGACTCGTCAGTGTTTACTAGTTCTGTTTTTACAAATTAAGTTTTAAGTAATCCCAAAAATAATAATCTGCAGGAAACAGATCCGGAGACCACTGAATTGCTGCCATGTTTCTAGATCTATTGTTATTAAAATTTTAATTATTTAAGAATCAGAATTGGATGAACTAAAATTTAAATGCTCTTTTTAGGAATGAAATCACAGCTTGTAGTATGAATTCTTCAATTAATTCTCACAATCAGTTCCCATAGAAATCCTAATGGTATTCTTCATCAAATAAAATTAATATCTTTAAGGAGAACCGATAAAAATGAAAAAGTCACGGTTTTTTTAATTTCGCGTCAAAATATTTATAGTTTCTAATAAAAGTAAATTCAATTCATTGATTCTTGAAGAACTTTAATTACTAATAAAGTTATTAGTATCAGAAATTTGGAATTTAGCAGATATTTTATACGTTGAAAATTTGTTTGTTTTAACTATGTAATATTTGATATAAATATGTTTTTTTTATAGATTTTCTGAAGAAGCACGTGATAAATTTATCTAATGAAGATGAATGTTATTCTAATTCTTGAAATAAAATGAAGAGAAGTAAAAAAATTGCTTAATAATTATGAAATAATTGTAACGAAAAATAAATAATTTATTTCCAACATTTTCTGAAATGAAAATAATAGAGTTCTTAGGATAAATTTTTTAGAATAAATAAAGGAATCGATTTCTTTGTTTAAAATTTAACCATCAAATCAAAATGATTATTGAAAAAATTATTATTTGAGGAATTCTACACCTCCTCACACTCTCTTAGTGTATTTGTCTTCTCTCTTTCCCTCCCCCCTCACTACTTCTCCTTCCTTCTGTTTCTGTATGTGTGTGTGTGTGTGTGTGTGTGTGTGTGTGTGTGTGTGTGTGTGTGTGTGTGTGTGTGTGTGTGTGTGT
>JAAAKQ030467683.1:0-13300 GCA_010016005.3 Zanna intricata | reverse complement strand
CTACTACTACTACTACTACTACTACTACTACTACTACTACTGCTGCTACTACTGCTACTACTACTACTTTACAGAATAAGACAAACGTTATCGTTTATCAATGTATACGATAACAGTATCTTCTGGAAAATAATTCTTCGATTTTTCTATTTCTTTTTCTTAAACATATTTTTTGCTTTTTATTTATTTTAAATAAATTAAAAATAATTATCTATATACAAATATTAATCATAGTAATTTTAATAAAAAGTAATAGAATCCTACAAGATATTCAACATTATGAGCAAACTAATATTTGACAAAAAATTAATTTTTGTGTTTAGTTATCTTAAAAAGTTAAGAGCGAATTAAAAAAAATTTTTAATTATGTAAAAATGTATGCAGTTTTATAATTTAACGCATCAAACATCTCTAGTGAACTAAAGTTACTAACATTATTTAGTGTTTTTTCTTCTCTTGTAAAATTTTGTTTTTACAAAATTTGTTTACTACTGCCTAATGATAGTAAATATAAAATAGCGTGAATATATAAAAAAAGTAACACATTTTTTGAGAACAACCATTTTTATTACATTTTGAGAAAAATATTTTCAGGTTACCAACCATTGAAGAGTTTTAAATTACTATTGAAAAGTTTTACTTATAGGTAAAATGATAAACTATATCACATTATCATAAAATTACTGCTAATACTACTCTACTACCCAATGAGGTAGCGGAGAAGTTATCTCATTGGGATGTATTTTTCTAAGGATAGCGTGAATGAGAATGTGTATGGAATAGTGTCCATCGGTCAGTACCAGCAGAAATTCAATCTGCTTACTCTACTACGGGCAAAGTGAATATGTGGTAGTAATTGCTGAACTTCACTGTAGTCATTTAACCATTCTATGTTGATTTACGTCAGATGATCTCCTACCGGGCGTATAATTCTCACAGAGATTTTGATGCTGAATCATCTTATTACTAAAAAAAAATTATTTTTGTTTAATTTGGAATTAATATTTTTTACTGTGCGAATTTCAAAACAACAGTAATTAATCTTTTTCGCAGGTAAATATGTCATCAAAGAATACTTTCTCTTCAAACATTATTTATTTATTTTAGACAAATTTTTCTTATTTTCTCTTTAATAGGTTATTCTAATTATTATTAAGTTACGATTTTTAAACAAACAAAAAAAATCACATCAAAAAATATCAATTTCATAACTTAGCTATTTTACATTTACTACAAAATGAAAAGTATTTAACGAGAATGTGATCAATATAAGGATCGATTTCTTATTATAGCTATATAATGTTAAGGATTCATTTAAACACTATTTTGACCTATACAAATAGAAAGGTTGTAGATACACAAATAAAATTTATTTGATAATTTCTAACAAATCTGGTCGCACGATACATAAATGATAACTTACGAAAGAATTGTAACAATAACCGGGTTAAAACTATCGATACAACAGAAGCTTGCACCAGTTTTGCAATCGTAATAATAAGGGTTCCCATCGTTCTTTATTACGTTGTGATATATGATAAGTAAGCTAATGACAAATTTATTATGTGACTGTTTCGATCACTTAAACCGGATCGAACTTCTTCACTTCATTTCCACTTCTTTCAAATGATATTAATAGACATAATTTACCCAATTTCTTTTAAATTACCAAAATTTAGAATTTGTTTTTAAATCGATTCTTAGATGTGTTTCTATTACATTAAAACTCTTACTTTAAAGCATCATTCCTGAATTATTTTATCATAACGTACAACAAAGTAACATCAGCTCAAAACTGAGAATGTAATCTGGTATTTTTTAAGGTATTGTTCCAATTTAAATTTCCTTCTCTAGCAAATCGTTAGATATATTTATTCATTACTTAATTTTTAATGTTATTATTTTTCGTTTAGGTTTTTCATTATTGTTTTGAGTAAATACATAAGTTTTTTATATATTATCCATGAAAATGTTGTTATTAAATCTTCTTATACATTATGTAAATCAAAATCAATAATAAAATAAATTATTTATAAAATCACAATTATTCATTAAAGTTACTCATGTCTGAATAATACAATTTTAAAAACTAATTAGGTGATGGAAGACAATTTTAATTAAATAAATGTATATACTCGTGCATCTGTCATATACCTGTACGCTACGTTCAAGTTTACATGTAAAATCATATAAGATACTGATGGAAAAAATAACTTCTTCATATATTCTACTGATTAAAATAAAGTAAAATATTCATATAACTTAGGACTGGAAATGCTTTCTTTTAGAAGTAATCTAACTACAAATTTTACCAGTTTTAATCTATAGCAAGATAAAAGATTGCTGAATTATTTGAAAACAAATTATGGATCGAATTATGAATTGTTGATGATGTAAAAAATAAAATTTTTCCTCAAGATAAACTTAAATTTCTTACAAAGTAGCATCCTGCTTTGTTTAAAACGAGTTACTATAAAAAAAAAAAAAATATATAGCAAATAATTTGGATGAAGTATAATTTTGTATGAAGTATTTTTTATGAGCTATATAATTTTTTTTGTGAAGAAGCTAGGAGTTACTCGAATATAAAAAATTGGATCGATTGAGGCAGACCAATTTAATAGAGCAAACTTCACTATGTTTATACACGTTTATCACTTGCAAATATATACACACATATATAAATATAAATCGATATATGTGTATTGCTGATGTACCTTGCATTTAAAAATACTAATATTTCATCATAGTTCAGAACTCCACTTCAGAAGTGATTTGAACATTGCAACAATCATGGCTATATTTTTAAGTAAACATACTTAAAAATATAGGTATTTAGTGCTTTTAATATTGGAACAAAACTTAAAGTTAATGTCTGCTTGGAAGAAGTGGAAAAGAATAAATGGGTTGTAGGACACAATATATCGATTATAAAGGTCTACTGGAAATCTCCTAACATATTTTGTGATAATTTTACCATTACATCTTTTGTAATAGAAAGAATAATCATTCAAATTTCCTTTTATGGATTCATTAAAAGATTTGGGGGAATTCTTCCACATATTTTCCATCTTCAATACAAACTAATTTTAAATTAAGAGCACTGCACAGATCTTGAATCATATTCTTGGTAACCAAATTTTATAATTTGATCAAGTATTCTGTTGTAAAAATGCCATCAATATCTCAATTTCTTGTATTTTTCAGTCTTCTGTGAGTGTTAAAAGCAGATGATTATGAGGTAACCCTCTTTTATCAAATTCTATCATGTAAAGACAATATTGCACTTTCCCATAAATTTCTATGTCAGTTATTATACTCAGTAACTCCTTAACTTTTTCATTGAATAACCTCTAAAAATCAGGGTGGTTATTTGCTGTTTCCCATGTATGAATACTATTTACTATTTCAGGCCAATTTACAATGCAAGTAAATGTGGTAAAAAGACTGGTTTCCCAAACTTCCTCACCAAAGACTCATCCTGGTAATTTAGTATCATATTTCTGCAACTATCCTCCACCATTGGAGGGTCAAATGACTATTTTTCCACATTTTACTTTATCTTGTTCAGATCTTACAATTAAGACAACAGACAATTCCATGTATGTTTCAAACCTAACCTTAGTTTGTTGATTTCGAATGAATTTTAGGTGGTCATCCTAAATGTGATACTAGTAATAAACAAAATTATGGTGGATCAATTTTGAAGCACTGATAACAGGATTAAAGTTGGGAGCTTACTTCCCCTTACTTCAATGTAATATAGAATATACTCCCTCATAGTAAGCTCATAGTAGTTTTTGTTTGGTGTATGCTCCTATGGGCCAAATGGTATAAATGATATAGTGTTGTTATACTACCATATAAATTCCCTAAAATTGTTATAACTTCCATTGCTGCCTACAAATAATGCTTTCATTTTCCTTCGTATTTGAATATGGAGCAACATGACTTTTCCATCAGAGCAGCAAAGAGTATACTTACAAGCAATGTTTTACTCTACCTTCAAATATAAGGAGAAGCAGTTTTGGAAAATATGTGACAAAGTACCTGCAGAGTAATCTGTAACATCATCAATCTGAAGATTTGAGTTTCTAGCATACTGGGAAATTATTTTGAGTGGTTTAATAGGACATTCTTTCATATTTTCATACATTTTTTTATTGGAAGAAGCTTCCATTCTTTCAGTGAAAGGGAATGTAGTCCTAGAATATTTTCTTCTTTTTCCAGTGGAGTTTCAGCTACTTCGGTTGTAGCTGTTTCATTTCTACAATTTTTGCAAATTCTTTTATTGGCTGAAGCTTCTTTTCTGCTAGTCAAATATGGTTTCTTCTTCCATTTTTTAGAAACTATACATGAGGATGGGAATTCAATAACATCATAATATCTATTATCTACAAGGCCACTACAGAGCAAAGGATGGACACTACTTCCTGTGCCATAAGAAATTACTTCTTCATTCTCCTTATGAATTTTGAATAAATACACAGAGTACTACTATCTTATACTCTGTTGTTCTACATGACCAAGATACTCTCATCTTTACTCATTAAATCATAATAATCTGCAAAGCTTCTTATTATCTTAAATATCTGAGCTCCCTAACATAAAATCTTTAAATAAACCCATTTAATTGTATAATATTGTACAACTTTGTTACACATTTCTGCATAAAAGTTTTCTCACATTCATAACACAGTTTGAAATTTCTTTAAATAAACAGTTTCCATCAGGTATAATACGTATTTTACAGTAACCATGGGGTCTGTTCAAATGGTAAGCATATACTGACTAAAATAAAACTTTGAACTTCTATAACAACTGAGGAGAATTCTGATTGGTTGGCTTGCTCCTGATTGGTTACAAACGATGACATTAACTGTACATCTTTCCCTCACTGCAGTACTGGACATAGATGTATGACGATTTAGGCAGAGGTCATATAAGCTTTCATTTAAAAGAATACTTTGCAAAATCGATCTAATGGTTGGGGCAGGGGGACTCGTTCAAAGTTTGATAGTTTTTCCCCTATAAGAAATGTACACTGACGAATAGTTTTTACAATATCTCTCAAAAATGGTGGGTGTAGATGGAAGGATAATATTCCTTATTATTCTTAAGGAATATGACATATTAGGGCTCATAAGATTTCATTTAAAAAAAAAAAAAATTGGCAAAATCAGTCCAATGGTTTGGGCTAGGGGATTCTGTCAAGGTTTTTAATAATTATTTGAAATATATAGAAGAAGATTGATGGAAGTAAATGAACACTCCAAAAAAAATATTTTAGTAGATCGTGAATAAAAAAAGTCTGACTAAAACGTTGGTTAATAACGTTTGAGAATTTTTCTTTAAAAAGAAAATACTACAACTTTCTTCATTTGTTATAATACTTAAAATATCCCTTTTAATAATAAATTTCTGAAATACTAAGTATTATTTAGAAACTAAACTATATTTTGGTGTTTTTTCCAGGTGAGTTCCAGCCTGTTGTTTATTGCTAGTATATATATATATATATATATATATGCATTGTAAGTATTCAAACATTTATTTACTGTCTATAAAAATTCATGTATAATTTGTTTGACATACTTAATTTTTACAAGTTTTGTATATAATAAAATTTAAAAGTAATAAGAATTTTAAAACAATAAAATACTGATAAAAAAGTAACATCTTTTAAAAATTATATAATAAATTTGTATCGTTATAAATATATTATTAAAACTATTAACATTTTATTTTTACTAAAATTGTAATTATTAGACGTGTCTTTTAAGAATATTGTTATTTTTTATTTAATTAAAGCTTATTTTTATTTACGGAGTGATCAGGAAAAAATGTAAATAATTTGGAAACTGGCTTCAAATATGGCAAATATTTAATACAAACATAATAAATAATATTTGAAAATGCTTTGATATCGAGTTAAGGCTAGCGAGAAATTTCGCCCGCTTATGTTTTCTCGTGAAATGATGTCATATTGAAATTTTTAAGACATTCTTCAGGTGGTACAACTTAATACTAGATTGTAGATACCGGTGTTCTTTGATGGTTGAATTTCAATTAACCACACTTCTCAGGAGTGGTCGACCTGAGATTGTACAAGACTACACTTCATTCACATTCATACATATCATCCTCTAAAGTAATACCTTACAGAGGCTAAACAGAGAAAAAGAGAGAGGTGGTACAATTTAGTCCTAAATCGAGCATGCAAAGAATAGTATGTAGAATAGTATGTAATAGTAGTATGTAGAATAGTATGCAAAGAATAGTATGTTTTTTTTCATTCCACAAAGAATAGTATGTAGGACATTATTTGCTCATATTTTTCGACCTTATTTTGTTCAAAAAGTCCAATATCTCCAGATTAGTGATCACGCCAGACGACTGCAATTTTGTCAGTGGGTTAGCAATATTTATCATTTAATTACGTTCTTTCATTTTCGGACGAAGCTGCTTTTACCAGTAATGGCATAAACAACACACAGAACTCACATCGGAGATTGAAGAAAACTCACATGCTGTAGTCAAATCATATTTTGAGCAACGATTTTCTGTAAACGTTTGGTGTGGCATGATCAACAACCAATAAAGAGGTCTTTTTATACTACAAAATAGTGTCACGGGGAGAAATTATCTGGAATTTTTAAACAATGAATTTCTTACTGTGCTTGAAAATTTCTTATTGGCGAAACAAATTGAAATCATTATCTGCTTAATAGAACACTAATGAATTTCATGAATGAAGTAAGATAATTCTTAAATGAAAAATTTATGGTAAATGGAGTAAATTAGAGAGCCAGTTAATTAGCTACATATATCACCGGACCTTACTTCCTTAGATTAATGTTTATGGGGATGGATGAAATGCGAACTATACAAACAAAAGTAGAAGACACACGTGATAAACGTGTATTCTCAGTGCTGCTATAGTCATCAAGGACGCAAAGATAATATAAGGTCGGCAACAGAAAATATCAGGAAACGAGCTAAAAGTTCATCGATGTCAATAGTGAAATTTTTGAACATTTATTATAAATTAATACATTATAAATCAGCTTCTTTTTTTAAAGTAAATAAAAAGTACTTAGTTTTTCAATGGTTTAAATTTATTGCGTAATAAACAGCTTTTATTAATTTTTACAAATTCAAAACTATGTTTTATCCCATTTTATTTTTAATAATACAAATTAAATTTTGTTTATCATAGACACTACTACGTTAATTTTCTCAGAATTAATTTCTTCACAAGCTTTGATAATAAAATATATCCATTTTTGAGTATTAGTAATTTAATAAAGTTATTGTACTTTCAACCTAAAATAAGGCTTTTCCTCATCAAAGTTTTCTGTTTTAGGTTGGCTATCATGAAAACTATGGGAGATCCATTTCTGGAGCTGTTTTATTCGATTTTTCAGTAAAAAACAAAAGAAAATATCAAGATTACCCCTTTATATAACATCTTAAAAATTCAGTAATTTCTTGTGAAATTTCATTTCACTGGGAAACTGAAATCCGGGCGAAAGTTTTTGCTTGCCATAACTTAATACGCGCTTTCGGACATCGTTTGTAAGAATTTTTTTCCTTATCTCAAGTTTTGGAATCATTTACTAAATTATTTCCCTTTTCTGCTGAATCACTCTGTATGTGTATATTCTCTTATATTGAACTGAAAATAAATTTAATAAATTAATTATTTTGTAATATATTAATATACAAGATGAAAGTTAATTTAGTATATTTGCGTTCCTCAAGCTATGCGGAAAATTTAAATATCATCCAAAAAGGAAAATCATTCTATCTGAGAACAGCATCAAGTACAAATATTTAATAATACAATACAAATATTGAAGAAAAAAATTGATTAATGGGTTTATTACAAAGATACTAGAGTCGTTATTCTATAAATGATAATTAATAATGTAGAAATATCCTGATACTAGCGTTTCAGGATAAATCCTTTTTCTACTTTACAATAATATGATTCAGAATTATAGTTTTGCTATTAATCCGCTTTGCTTCAGAGCCTTCAACTAGCGAAGAGATCTTTGTAGGAGTTGATACTACAGTTAAAAAATAAATTGATAAAAAAAATTCATGAGAAACAGAAAGGTGTAAAATAAATCCCTACATTAAAAATTAATGAAGTTAGTTCAATTTAAAATAAATAATTGAAAAATGTTACATTTTGCTAAATTACTAAGCTTATGAAAATTATTTTTTTATATGTATTTTTTTTATTGGTAGTTTTATATATACTCTATCAGTGGCTAACGTATAGAAATAATCCAGTATAATTTTGTTTTTAACGTTCTGTAAAATAAAAATAATCAAGCTTACCACACAAGTTCTCCCGATATTATAGATTTCAGTATATTAATAAATTCATGAAATTAATTATTTTAGAAATATCTGTTAAAACACTGTAATATAACTGGAAAAATTATAAAAATAACATGAGCATTATACTACATTAATATTTCTGCGGTTAATAATTCAATCTGATTGTTGTTTTTATTTTTTTATATTTTTTTTTTTAACCTCTGGAACCACCGTTAAATTATATCTTCAGAGGATGAGATCAATGAATTGTAGCGTGTGTGAAAAATGCCATGCCTGACCGGGATTCGAACCCAGGACCTCCCGATGAAAGTCCGAGACGCTACCACTCGCGCCACGGAGACCGGCAATATGATCGTTGTAATGTAATATATACGGTCTAAAGAATATTCCCGTTAACGAAATAACTTTCCCTTAATATAAACTAAACAAGTATTTCTTACATTAAGAGAAAATTTTAAATATTCAGAATCTAAAAATGGTATCGTTTCTCAACATATTCTATCAATATAAAATTTATGTGAATTATCTTGTTCAAATCGAGGTAATGTATTGAATAAAACAAATATAAATTTGAATTATTAATCAATCGACATAAATTTCATAGGATACTAGATAATTCATCACCGCTGTGCAGACAGTAAATACACACTTCGATATTGTTTCCAAACGTCTGTGTTCGAATATATTCGTTTTCAAAATACCTATTTTGTTTGATTATAATATATGGTGATTACAATATAGGAAAATAGCGATAAATTATCATTGTGAATAAATTGAGTGGATACATCTGTTCGATCGCAGTGGCCGTTGGATTTGAATTTTGTATAGTTATATTTTGTGGTCGGTTTTGTAACGTTACGATTGGCGGCCGCTGTGGTTGTGTAGTGAATATAAAAATAATATTGTAATATTTTATTACTATAGTTTGAAATAGGCTAGACTTCAAAATCTGTCTTTCCATTTATAATTGATTGACGGAATACGTTTACCATCCCGTTATTCTGTTATCCTTTATTTTCCTGTTATTCAATTAATATTTTTATTTTATTAGTTCTCATAACAAGATTAAAATGATTAATTACTTTTAATTAATCTACTAAAACGAATTATGAAAGCATAATTCTAGCCGATCTATAATCAATTAATAGAATTATTTTTTCACTTATTTTAGGTAAAACTTCACCTCAAAATTATCCATATATTTTACACACTGGTGGATTTTTTCTTGAATTGCCATTCGACGGGCTCGCATTGATACAATTTCCTTTAATAAGAGTAATGTATTTAACATCACCACACTGATATGATAAACGTATTTCATTCGTTAATATTTAAATTAAAACATTTTTTTTTTGTTTCTGCAATTATGGGAAAATTTTTGTTGGAAACTAAATACTGATCTTCGTGGAGGAGTGCTAGCATCTCGTACTTCCATCGGGAGGTCCTAGCTTCAAATCCCGATTCCGGAACGGCATTTGTCATACGCTACACGTAAAAGCTTCTTCCCTCGTAAAAGCTTCTTTGTAAGCTTCTCTGATGGACTAATTCATCAGAATCAAAAGAATTAATACGTTTTAAAGATATCTTGATGCACTTTATTGTATCTGATAATATAATAATATTTAACCAAAAATTTTCTTAAGGATTAAGTGAAGTTTTAAAAACTATTAAAATTAATTTCTAAAAAAAACTTTTTTTTTTCAGCAGATTATGAATGTAAATTAGAGCTGCTAATTAGGAACCCCTCAATATTATCTGTTTTATTCTTTTCACTTAATCTCAAGAGGTCGGGCAGTTTTAAGAAGTTTTAAACTTTCAAACTATTAATTTTTTTAGCTTGAAAATCCGCTTACTGTTTTTCTTTTATACTTGTTCCAAAAAAAAATTAACTGCTTTTATTTACATACTATTATAAAAGTATATTTTAATTGTGGATATAATGTTATAAACGAACAATATTATACTATCGAAGCTTCGATCATTATTTCCTTATTTCATTTCAGTAAAATTTACACTGAAATATTTCAGAACAACTTTTGGAGGGAAATTTATTAAACAAAATATATTTTTGACTGAAAACTCGTTTCGGCTGTGCTATTTGGTATTTTATATCGCTCCTGCTTTCCATCTTCGGTAATTCTACTTCCAAAATAACAAAATTCTTCTACCTCCCTAATCTTTTCTTGTCCATCTACTCTATTTTTGATACTTTCATTTTATTCTTGTTTATTTTCAAGCGGTAGTTCTTGCGCAAGACTTCATCCATGCCATTTATTGATTCTTCTAAAACCTTTTTACTCTCGGGTAGAAATACTATATAATCAACAAATTGAAGCGTCTTTATCATTTCACCTTCTACTGTTACTCCGGATCTAAACTGTTCCTTAACATTATTAACTTGCAGAATGTACTTCTATGTAAAAATAAAAAAATAACGGGGATAGGAAACATTCCTCTCCAACTCCCTTTTTTATTATTGCTTTTTTCTTATAATCTTCGATTATTACTGTTGCAGTTTGGTTCCTGTAAATGTCAGCAATTGTTCTTCTATATCTACAAATGAACCCTAATTTTTTTTTAAAGTGCTGAACATTTTATTCCATCGACATTATCAAATATCTTTTCGAAGTCAATAAATGCCATGTATTTTGGCTTGTTTTTCTTTATTCTTCCTTCTACTATTAATATGAGCGATGAAATTGCTTCACTTGTCCCTGACTTTTCCTGAAACTAAATTGGTCTTCTCGTTACGCTTCCTCTCTCCTCTCAATTCTTCTGTACAGAACTCTAGTTAAAATTTTTATGAATAAGTAATTAAGCTAATTTTTCTGTATATATTTATCTGCCCCTGCTTTCTTTGGCTTCATGACAATAACACTCTTTGAACTATGACGGAATTTCCTCTTTTTCGTAAATATTACACACCAGTTTATGTAATCTATCTATCTATCGCTTCCTCACCTGCACTTCGCATTAATTTTGCAGATATCTCGTCTATCCCAGGATCCTTTTACCCATTCAAATCCTTTAGTGCACTATTAAATTCACATCT
This sequence comes from Zanna intricata, assembly GCA_010016005.3. Classification (NCBI taxonomy): domain Eukaryota; kingdom Metazoa; phylum Arthropoda; class Insecta; order Hemiptera; family Fulgoridae; genus Zanna; species Zanna intricata. Next base: position 1,896 of record JAAAKQ030467683.1, on the reverse strand, counting down.
CAGTATTGTATTTCCCTTTTCATCTTCTTCGACTGTTTTTATAACTCCAGTTTCTAATTCATTTCCTTTGAATAACTCTTCAATATATTCCATCCATCTATCAACCTTTTCTTTTGTATTATAGATCGGTGTACCATATTAATTAAATACACTACTAAATTTTAATTTATGTGAAAAATAAATTTTTTTCTTAAAGTACCTGTATGCTCCATCTATTTTAGCAATGTTCATTTCTCTTTCCAATTCTGAAGACTTTTCTTTAATTTATTTTTCTTTTGCTAATTTACACTTCATGTTTATATGAGATTTTATCTCTAAACTGTTATCTGTAAGACCGTTTCGGTATAATAAAAAAGAGATTTATTCTAAAAAATTTATAAACATACTTTACTTCACTTAAACTATATATCTTATCCTACTTCTCTATATAATCACCACATAAATTAAGATATTTATTGTAGAGACACCAACTTGAATATACTCTCGTCGTATTCTTCTGTCGCCAGTCCATTTAGTCACTGGTTAACAGTATTTTTAAGTTCACCCGCGGATTACTTACCACACAAAAATTTTTTCAATTTCCCAAACAAATGGTAATCGGAAGGAGTCCGGATTGTATAGTAGGTGATCGTAAATTTCTCATCTAAATGTTCTCAGTAAATCATGTGTCGGACCTGCAACATGTGGACATATATTATCGCGCAGCAAGAAGACGCGGTCGGTAAGCCGCCCACGTCGCCGATTTTAAATGGCATGCCGTAACTTACGTAGAGTTTCGCAATAGGCTTCTGCATTTGTAGTTGTTCCAGGTGGCATGAAATCAATCAGTAATATGCCAAATCGATTCCAAAAGACTGTGGCCATCAGTCCGCGTCCAAAATGGCTTTCAAATGGCGTCCAAATAGCCTTTGTTGGTCTGGTTGGTGATTGAGCATGACGCCATTCTCTTGACTGCCTAAAGGTCTAGAAATCCATGTATAGTCACCGTAAGTTTAGTTGCCAGTAACAATTTAATTTAGAAACTAATCTCCTTTTTCTGTATAGCGCAAAAATTCAAAAGCAGATCCCATTCGAATTTTTTTGTGCCGTTCCGATATGACGTGCGGCACCCAACGTCCACAAACATTTCTTAAGCGTAAATTATCATGACCATTAATAGCTCTTAAAACATATGTTCTTCATCATGAACATTAATTCTGTTATTTCTATACTTTTCACACCATTTTCTGACGTTTCATTAATTCAGACCTTTTTTAATTCATTTCATTATAATCCTACACAGAAACCAACTGCATATGAATTTCAGCCGGCTTAAAGTTTTTATGGGTTAAAAAACGTATGACTCTATGTATTTCTCAGTCGGCGGAAATATCTATTTTCCTATTCATTTTACAACGTAATAACTCAGACATAATCAAAGATACTACAACGTGAAAACTTACAGACTACAATGCAGTGCATATATTATTAACGAGACCATGAATGACTCAGATTCGCCAACCTTAAGAACAGAAAGTTCCCAGTGGTCTTTACTTTAGAGGTATCCCTCGTAGAATCTCTTAATTGTCGATAGCTCCTTTACCTTCTTCATCACTAGCATTCTTATAATTTCTACGCTCATCCATCAGTTGAGCGTACATATTCTCTGATATCCTAGATTATCTAACGGTTCTCTTTGTTCCCCTAAGTTTGCTTCTGCTGATTTAAGAATCACTTTTAACATTTTCCCAATTTTCTTCTATACTTTCTATCTATCGTTTTTATCTCTTGCGATGTCCTCCTCAAAAATCTTCTTCATCTCCTCTTCTTCAAGTTTCTCTAAATTCTACCGATTTATATGGCACGTTTTCTTCAGGTTTTTAAATCCCAATCTACATTTCATTTACACGAAATCAT